>JBBMKB010079432.1:0-12692 GCA_037833945.1 Alaria marginata
ACCCGACCCGACCCGACCCGACCCGACCCGACCCGACCCGACCCGACCCGACCCGACCCGACCCGACCCGACGCGTGGGATTTCGAGCACCTCCTGACCCGACCCGTCTCGCCCCTCGAGATTTCGGAAACCTCCTGACCCGACCCGCGGGACGGGTCATGATCCGTGAAAAACCCTACTTGTTTAGTTGTTACCGCGATCTTCGCTTTATTCTGTAGGATCCATGATCATTTTTGTTGCAGCAACAACAAACAAAAATCGATCGAGGCACCACACGCTGCTTTTCAAAATGAGTTTTGACGAAATCCTCGACCTCACAGGTACGTTGTATTATTTTTCTAGAAAACAAAACTAAAACGGCTGAGTGCGTTTTTTTTCGAACCCGCTTGCTACTTGTACTAACTTCTCAAGATTATACTCTGTAGCGTGTTAAGGTGGTGCTTAGTGTAGGCGAATAGGAACAAATTTGGACTTCTTGTGTTGTTGGCCTAATTATTTCCGCTACCGAGCCGTGAGCAATTCCCCCGCCCCGCGCGCGCGGTATTTTGAGCGCCGGCTTCGCCCTTATATTATACTAACCCCGTTAAAACTGAACCCGCTTTTTATCAACAAACTACGTGGAATTTGAGTTGCGGTATTCTTGTGTACTACTCGTACGTGCTGCACAACTTGTCCAGCTCTAATTTCAAGTTTTTCGTTCCCGAAGACGTAGCAGCTGCGAAGGAGTTAAAAGTTAACAGCTCGGCTCTGATAGTTGACGGTATTGTTGCGCTGACTTGCATCGCCCATCGATTGGCAGTTCCCCTTCTCATCTTCGCATGCCCGTCGCGTTGGGTTAGTCTCCAAACGTTGCGCTTAGTTTGGCTCCAACCTCCAAACCGATTTTCGGATTTTCCGCGTCTTGCTATATACGCATCTCCATATTTAGGTGTGTCCCACCATTGCCACTAACACGATAAACCAAACAATGCCATGTTCCTGCCATGGCGTTCAATTGTTCACACACAGAGAGGGAGTATGAACCAACAGGCCTCATTTCCATTTGCAACAAACCACGGATTATTATTGGTTCGGTTCCCGGTATTTAACAGTCCTCTCCTGTTTGTCTTTCCCACTCACGATGTGCAGATCCTCTCCGGCACACTGTTCTATCGGATCGACGGTTACGAGTCTCTGTATGTGGTGGACTCTCAAAACGATCCGCCCTACGTGCAGCTCGAGCTGTTCAAGGTCCGAGAGTTTCAAAACTGGGAGGACCTCATCATCGAAAAATCTGGCTTCTCGCCGGGAGGAGCTCAATGATATTTTTTTGTGTTATTTGTTTCCTCCTGTTGGGGGTCATTCCTAGCGACCGCAAATAAATACAAAAAAAATGACAGAACATCGCGGTGCGCGCAAAATTCCGTTTTTTGTTGTCACGGTTCGTGACATTTTGTTTTGTTTACGTAATAAACCATGTACACGAAACGAGGAGGGTGGAAGAACCTCTTTTCTAAGCTGCCCTCGGATATGGCAAAGCTCGCATTGGAGTTTTGCGTAGGATAGCAGTGTTCGCTCACACGGGTACACAATCGAACAAACACCAGATCTCATTCTTGAAATATTGTGATGTGGCTGTTGCTGGTGATGGTCTAAGTCACGAAGCTTGCATAGTTGGCGGCAGACTGTGGGAGACGTTTGCTCGAGGGAACGCTGCGCTGTGCCGCTGTTTTGATAATTGGTTATTTTATGGCTCCCGACAGTTTTTTTCCGTTCCGCCAACAAAACTCGTGCATAAATCGTGACAATTTAGGAGAGCAATTGAGAGATTGTCACGTGTCCTGGTTTAGACCGACTGATATGAGATCGCAGTCTTGCGGAAGGCGGTATAACATGGGAAGATATCGCTTCTAGAAATATTGATCTGGTAGAACACTCCCTACAGGACGTGAACCACGACAGGGCACAGTATTTGATTCTGGGTCTCTGAAACGGAAACACATGTAATAATGTTGTCTGTCCGTCCAATCAAGGCACTCTCCGCCTACCATTGTACCTTGATATAGTATCACTCCATATCAAAGTGTCGGGAGCCGTAATATTCAAAATATTTGCACATACAGCAGTTGGTTTGAGGAGTTGTCGGTAAAGACCGTACGCAAGACGAGCGGGGGGGGGTCGAGGTTTTGTCTCGGAATACAGGAATCGAGCGTTGGTTCTGTGCTCACACTGACAAAGCATTTTGAAGGTGTCCGTTGCATAACGTAGTCTTACGTACGGACAAACGTTTCAGGCAACCAAACACCATGAACCCACCGCTGCTGTACAGTAACTCTGCGGCTAGTGCATCTGATGCTGTTGTTGTAGGTGATGCATGCCTTTCCTTGCTACGAACGGCAGAAACGTTTCCAGGACTACTGCGCGACATGCAGCAATCTAACCGCTGCTTCCGTGGTAAGTTGGGTGGAGGAAAGGGAAGGGGTTGGGCATTGAAAACTGAAACGATCGATAAGAAATCGCTGGCGGTTATGCAGCTATTCGCCGTTTCTTGAATCATCGTGGTTTGTCCAACAAGCACCTCGACCTCAACCACACAACTCCTCTCTCCTCCATCATTGTTTTCATAATACTAATCGTCGAAAAGGGACGAAACAAATGACGATTACCGCATCGGCCATACGTACTGCTGTAGCAAACCCGCGCTGCCGGTTAGGGTTTCGTATCAGGACGCCAGGAACCAAGATACTCGCATCGTGTACGCGCACGGCTCTAGACTCCAGTAACTCCCGAGGTCCCGACATTCTCGGAGCTCGGGAGCTCGGAGCTCGGAGCCGAAAATCAAAAGCAAAAATGAAACCGTCACAGAGGAAAGCCTACAGAAGTATGTGGAACTCCCTTGAACCAAATTGAAATGCTGTGTGCTGTGTGCTGCGTGCCTGCTCCTGTTGTGATACTTGATCGCAAGTTCCGCGGGTTTTGTGCCTCCCACAGCCACAGTTCTTGCACTCTACCGGTAACATGAGGTTCATACTTCCAGTGCGACCCCTCCTAGCGGGGGTTGTCCTGTTGACCGGTACAATCGGCGGCTGCAATGCGTTCTTCGTTGCGCCCCATCATTCAAATGTTGGAAAATCCGCACACGGGTTGCACCTGTCGCCGCCGTCGTCGTCATGTGGGGTAGGGAGCCTTGTGCTTCGTTCAGGGTCATGTCTTGGCTGCTACGATGGGGGGGTGCGACGGCGCACCTACTGGCTCGATATGGCATCACTTTCAGCGTCTTCGCCGCAGTGGGTTCGTGCTGCCACGAGACGAAGTAGCACAGCTCTGTTCCTCAATAGTGGCGCTGGCGGGGGAGGAGGAGGAGTTGGAGGAGGAGGAGGAGGAGGAGGAGGAGGAGGGGGGGAGGGGCCTGGGACACAGCAGCTGTCCAGGCAGGCGAAGCTGGCGATCTCCGTCCTGATCGATCTGATTGGGATGTCTTCATTCGCCCTGCCGGGGATAGGCGAGGTAGGCGTGGTGCTTGTGCCGTTGGAGATGCGGCGCGTTTCCTGTTGTCCTGTATACTGAATTCAGCACGAAAAGCAGAAGTTGGCTGCAACATGAAACATATCATATCAGTGTACCCGTGCAAGTAGAACAGTACAGTACCGGCCCGCTGATAAGAAATCGAGATGTTGGTTCTAGGCTGGGTTTCTTATTTGAGAAAGGGTATTTCCTACACTAACTTCAGTACAGCAGCTGTCGACTTGCTTATTTCCCCGCATTTTTTAGGCTGGGTTTCTTGTGGGGCTCTTTCTTACGAGAGGGCTATTAATACTAGTGTATGACGTTGTTATCCCTCGTTAGTGCGCTCAACACCAAAGAGGTAAAAGTTGGGATGCTGGTGGCATTGGTTGGGAAGGTCGATACTTGGCCTAAATCACAAACACCCAGGGAATCTTGATATTTGCAAGAATCAATCGGTTGCGCCCCAATGGCTCCTTCCAACGGACCCAGTGTGGTTCTTCCCTCCACTCCCTGTGGGGTGATCAAAGATGAGGCCTGTTCTCCCCCGCGCGCGAAAAGCCATCTTTGTCCGAGAAGTAGCGACACCCCACGATCACCGTGATAACCGAATACCGCAACAAGATACGTAGCTTTTGTGCTCTCCCTCGGTCAAAGATATCGATCGACGGACCGTCACCAAAAAACAATACGCGGTCATGGGCGTACGGCCGAGGCGTTCCACAATATAACCTAGTAGTTACGGTAATAGCATTTCTCCGTATTGGCAAGTGTTTATACTTGTATATGTGCTGTCCGTCACACCGTAAGCTGCCGTTATTATACACATGTGCCCTCGATGGTCGCGCGAGATGCAACTTTGGTCAGAAAAAGCTGCCTTGGCTGCGTCGTAGGGTCGCCCCCCGTCCTCTCCTACACCGCAATTATTTGACGCTTCGTTTCCCCCCCGCGTATGCCGCGTGCCGCATCCGACACAACCCCCATGCGCGTCACGCAGGCCACCGATTTAGGTTGGGCACCGATCAGCTCGGCGCTGATTCTGTACCTCTACGGAAATAGCATTTTTGCAGGTGAGATTTTACGTTTCAGACTGCCGGGAAAAGGGTCCCGGTGTTCCGTTTACATCGCCCTCGTTTGGTAATTTCGAAGTTTCACGATGTACCGCACCACGCCACCAACAGCTTCGCACAGTGTATTTCTGTTGAGTTCGCCATGTGGTCTTCCGTGGGGTTGGTATCTACATGCTGTGGTTCCACAGTTTTCACCGCTTTTTTTGCGTGATGTCGCCAAGGCTCCGCCGCCCCGACCTTCCCTTTATCAATAATTGAAAAAATATTAATCGGTGGTGTGTGCCAATCGTTTTGCTGAAAAAGCATTGCCTTTGGTTTTCTTCGGCTTCTGCATTTATCGGGCGACTGTGTTGGCTGCTGTATCGGTTAGAACGAGTCTTCCATGCCTTGTGTTATGGTAATGATTTCAGGTGTGAGAGTGCGACGGTTGGCGGTGTTACCAAAATGAAATTTCTTTCCTCGGTAGGTTTCACAACCTTGCCCCGATATATTAGTCTTCCTGGTAGATACCAGTATTTTGGAAGATATTTGTTTTAGTTCAGCGCTAAACTCTGACCCGTCAAGATCACACGGTTTAATTCCCCTCCGTCGCCTACCACTACCCCGGTTCCTTTCCTTGTTTTTTTATCGCGCTCTGGGTTCAGCACTCCCAACGCTCGTCGATTTGTAGCTTGCATCGCCTCGAATGGTTTGTTTACAGTTATTTTCTTTGCTTTCGGCGTTTTTGGCGCGCGTTTTACCCCCCACACACACACCCCACGCCTTTGGGCGACCAGGGCTCGCGTTCGTGGAGGAGATTCTGCCGGGCTTCGACATTATCCCTACGGCTACCATCGCGTGGTTCTTGAGTGAGTTGCCGTGTCATGCAGAAGGGTTTTGTTTGAAGGTGCTCGAAAATCGTTTTCGTGTTTTATGTGGTTTGTATTCCCCAGCATCCTCGGTTGGAGTGTTTCGTCGAACGTAACTTGATGCGTACCATTATGTCTAGAAACGTAAGGAACTTTTCGGTGTTAATATGAACGCCCATGCGGTCCTTGCAGTTCCGCGCAGAGTGATATGTACAAAATATGGTTGACGGGTCTTGTACTTGTCTGACACCTGCCGATGACTCTTGCTGTAGTAGCTCGTCACTTGCTTGAACGGAAACGATGCTTGTAGAGTCTAGCCCGGTACCCCAATAAGGTTGCGTTGTTTTATGGCGGAACCCTCGGACCATGAGACGCCAACGACACTATGCTTCCTGCCTCGAATAACGCTCGTATCGTATGTTTTCTGCGTTCAAATGACGCTCTTAACCCTTTCAGTGCCGCAATTTTGAACCCACACTAATTCCAAGTAATTTTCCCCAACAGTGTGGATGCAAAATATCTGGGCCAAGCTTGTTGCGTTCAAATGACGCTTCTAAACGTGTTGCTTATTGGAACGGTTGCACAGTTCTTGCTCACGAGAAAGCGCCCTTCGCGTGTTCCCCCCGACGTGTGTCTATCCCCCCAGCCAACAGCGAAGTCGGGCAAAACGTCACCAACGCCGCGTCCGGAAAGGCAGGAGGCCCCACCAATAAAACTGCGTCGTCCGCTCCGCCGCCACCACCGCCGCCTGGTCCGAGAGCCGACGCCAGCCCGGCGAAAAGGGGCAGTCGTAAGGTTGATGGTAATCTCGTCCAATCTGGCGTGATAGACGTTGATAATGTGGATTGATCGTTGGCGTGAGCGGTACACGTGCATGAAGATGTTCCCGTGACCGATCGATGCCCTATGTGCTGTATCCTCAACATCGTTATTACGAGCTGAAGCGTATTTCTTTTAATGTTCCGATAGAATTGTTGTTAGCTCTAATATGATAGAGGCCCGTCGTTGTGGCAGGAGCTGTGGGATGTACATAGAACCACTCCGTGACCAGGGAGGCCTTGCAATTTGTGGAGTTTTTTTAAGTTTTTTAGGACGCCTTGCGGAGGCTTGATTGTAAAGGCGTAGTGGCGCTGTATCGGCGACGACGTGATTGGGTAGGCTTGCTGGGAGGGGGGGGGGGAGGGAGGAAGTGTCGCTCGGATTCCCATGTAGAGTTGTAGTGTGGGCTCTTTCTGGACTTATTTTTTTACGGGCTGCTTCTGCTGTCCCCGCACACGCGGCGAGAATGAGTCCCGACGGGAAAAATGTCAATACGAAACGAATTATGTCCTCGACTACGCGTATAGTCTCCGAAGTCAGCTGCAATTGTGAGAGGAGCAGATTTCTCCGATCAATACAATGGCGCGCCTTGTCCTGGGGGCTAGAAGTTCGGGGGTGTCCCTTGTCGTGTTCGTGGTGTTTTTCAAGGATGCTTACGACGGTCGTGGTGTGTGTCAGGAGGTAAAGAACCGACACATTCTACGATAGAGGTTCACGATTTTTTTTCTGTAGCTCCTCACTTGAGGAGCTCTATACCCCCACCGAATTTTTTTTTTGAGCAAAGTGAAAGTTCAATCCGATGAACAAACCCGTGGCCCATCTATACAAAAAAGGCATCTTGCATAAATAGAATGACATTCCGACGATTTTGGGTTAAGGGTCCTCGTCATCCAGAAAGCAAAAACGCCAAAAAGTGCTACCTCTATCGTAGAACGCGTCAACCACCGCATGATAAGCTTTGAAGGTTACCCTCCGCTAACCTGGCGTACTCCATTGCCGAGCATGCATTTGCCAGGATGGGTCAGCCTCAACTTTTGGGTCCGAACCCCCGTCGTCACCCCCTCTCTTTCGTTCCTGTCGTTCACGTCTGTCTCGCCGATCTCATTTACACGTCCGTAGTCCCTCGCCCTCTCACTCATACCGACATACCTGGTAAATATGTGTAACCATCAGCAGTCGGTTGACCCTTAACGCTTCCGCTGCCGCCTACCGCGTGTGGGACCTCCGCCTCTGCACGGGGAGGAAGGTCGTGGTGGAGCCCTATTCCTTTGGAGGGTTTAGCCCAAAAGCGTCTCTTCCAGACCGAAATTCCAAAAGACGTGTCCGTACCTTCGCTTGTGTCCGCTTTAGTTCATTCGCAGGTAAATCCTCTCGAACCTTCGATTCTCAGGGTTCGATCCAGTAGCATAGCATCGCAGCAGCGAAACTGACGGAGGACGAGGTACTACAAGAGGAACGTGTTTCAAGATCTGGCTCGTCCTCGTTTCTGTTACAACATCCCTGCGTGAGAGTAATCCCACGGTAGGGGTGCAGCAATACGTTCTGAGCTCCTGACATGAGGAGCTCAACATCTCACCCAAAACATGACCTCCAAGATTTTCGTTCGCGCAACCCGATCAACATTTATTTCTGTTCGCTATTAATAGTCCTAAAATAAATACACTTGTAAAATGATCATACCAACCGGTAGTTACTCATTTCAGGAGCTCAACCGGTCAGGAACCTTTGACCCCAAAAAGTGCAACCCCTACCGTGGGATGACTCGTGACCCACATGGCATAAATTGCCGCCAGCACCTCTATCTTCTTCGCTGGATCTACCGTAACGCCTCAGCATCTGCGATCGCTAAAGTATCCCTCAGATCCCAAAGCAGCTCAAAAAACGCTCGTGGAACCGTTCAGTGTTCCTTTCGCCCATTTTCAATGAGTCGATCCTCGCGTGCCACAGGTCAAGCGTAATCAAGCTTGATCTAAGGAGCGCGTTCTGCAGTGTACCTCGCTCTCAGCCTATATTCTCAACTGTAACGACACGCATTCCAATCGATACAAGTGCAACTTAAAGGTAAACGTACGGTATCCCTAGGAGCCAAGGAACTCCCAAAGCCAGAAGAAGACGTAGTCTGCCAGTCAATGAGCCTTGAGGCCCGATATCGTCAATTGCAAAGGTGTTTCAGAACCACGCCGAGCTACGGCCCATGGCCCAGCTTTTCGTATTTGACTATTCGACATCGGCAGTCACGTACCGGCTTAAGTTATTGGCATATTCTAGGGTACTGGGCTCTTGACTTCCGTGGCTGTACGTAGCGATTACGATACGTACATCATGGGGTCACTTCTTCTGTCTCTACCCTGCTGGGAGACCCATTAATAATATACCAGGTACCAGGTATGGCCTAAAACATCTACAAGTATGCATCGACTGCATAGCTGTCTTGACTAGTTTGCCCGGGGCTAATGAACACCAGCCTTCCCGGGTGTGTTACACCTTGACACCCTGCCGCCGACCACCCCACCCTTTTGACGCTCGCAGTGAGTGTGACAATGAATGGCACACTCCCGCCCTCCGGTTGTGAGCCTAGATTAAGTGCTGGGGAAGTTTACACTGTATTTTTACACCATGGTTTTTTGCAAAACTCACTCGTGACTTTTTTCGCTCTCATCTTATGCAGCTTGCAACACATATCTTTCTTTATTGTTGCTGAAATTGACAACCTTCTCGTACGACCGTCCAACCTACGTGATGAAACAGTAAGTACAAATGAGAACAGTACGCCAACGCATATCGTTGGCGCTGCATTTATAACAGGGGTGTTATATTCTGCAGACACAGAGAGGCGCCCCAGCAGATACCCGCACCCCGGCTGGTCTCCAGACCCACAAGAGCTCAACTCGGCAATGAATCCCTTCTCCCTTCCTCCCGGGGACATGCTGTCGGACACACTACCGCCCTTGCATCATTGCAACGTGCCGATGGAGCCTTGGATCTGCTTCTGGAGAGATCGTTTCTTTGAGTCTGGTTTTCACGTTCTTGCACCCGACCCCGCTCTCTTCCTTTACGATATGACCGGTCGCCTGCCCTCTGTGGCTTCCAGTAGTAGCAGCACCCCCAGCATCAACATTGCGAGCACCGTACCTCTTGCCTTTGAAAGGAGGAGTCGGCCGTTAGCCGGGATGCCGCCGTATCCGCCGCCTCGCAATATGATTGGTCAAGAAATATTAAAACGCCACATGCGGTGCTTTGGAAACCCCCTTCCCGACTCAACAAACGCAACGCTCGAAACTCGCAGCACAGGCGGCAGCATGGAGACGCGTACGCCACCCGGGTTGTACCTGGAGCCTCCATCTTTCGACATCAGCCTCGACGACTTCATGTTACTGTCGCGCCGCAGGGTTGAGGCCATCCGTCTCCTCCGTGAGGGCCAAGTTACCGAGGTGTCCAATGGGAGCTTGGCACAGCAAGCGCTTACGGATGGCAAGTACAGCAGTATTGATAGTAGTCTTTACCAACAGACACGCTCGCTTGTTGCACAGATCTGTGCCCGTCGCTGGGTCCGCTCTACCACCCCGACGTTCCCACAGCCGTAGCAGAAGAATCCTGTCGACTACTAGCAGGGTTGTATGGTATGGCAACGCCGCATTTCCGCAATGCATATCGATGGCCAGCAGCCCCATATACCCAACCGACTTGCATGACCTTTCTTCAATATTCAAATTCCTGCGTCGGGGGTGGAGAGTCCTTCCCTGTGCCCTGTCGCTGCGTGTGCCTGTCTGCGTTGTCGCACCGACCTGATTCGCTTTGCGCGCGACCGATTTGAAGCCGAGCATCGACCGGTTTGGCCACACTTACAGCTGACAGCTGGAGTATGGTACCAGGTATCGAACATCGATCAAATGCCTTGCAGTCACTGCTAATTTGTTCCCTCCTGGCGCCCAAAACACAAAACCAATCCTCGTATCATATGCATGTACGAGTACTCAGACCAAACAATCGTGGGAGTGTTTTCAGCACCGTTTTTGACCCCCCCTTCCCCACTATTAATACTGTACTCGTTCAACCCCCGCGCCAGATGCCAGACTGCTGCTCCTCCACGGACGCGGCGACCGACCCGCTGGAGCTCAACACCACCGCGCAGACTTGGCGAGCCACTTCGTCCTGAAGCTGGCCTGTTGCGGCGGTCACGCTGGCGAGGGCGAAGGCGAAAGGGATGGGAGAGGGGTCAAGGGGAGCGCGGCTGGAGGGAAAGGGGGAGGCGGCGAGGAGTACCCCGATCGGCGGTGGGATAGGCGTGAGTGGTTTATGCGAGCGGAGACGGATCTGTTTGAGGCACGACTCCACTGGCATCTCCGGGGCGGTGTCGACAGAGCAGGGAAGAACGGGCAGGTATGAATTCTGCTGTACCGTTGGGTTGGGCGGGGTTGGGTTGGGTCGGGTCGGATTGGGTTGGGTTGGGTTGGGTTGGGTTGGGTTGGGTTGGGTTGGGTTGGGTTGGGTTGGGTTGGGTTGGGTTGGGTTGAGTTGGGTTGGGTTGGGTTGGGTTGGTGTTTGGGGTGGGTTAGGTTGGGTTGGTGTTTGGGGTGTGTTGGTTGCTGGGTGGCAGGTGGGTGGGTGGGTGGGTGGGTATCCATCATGCCTCTGAGTTTTCTGCAGTAAACGTGTCGGGAGATATGTCCGAGTAGAAGAACGTTTGTTCCATATATCATCGTACGTGCATCCGTTTATGTCGTGTCCTGTCCTATCCTGCCCTGTCCTGTCATGCCATGTCCTTTCTTGTCCAGTCCTGTCCTGTTCTTCCGTCCTTGTTTTTCGTTGCCGGGTTCTTGGGGTGATTGTGATTGGTCACCAATTAACGAAACGAGTGTTGTTGACACTTTTGTTTAGTGCACGCTTGTGCTGATAGATTCGAAAATAGCAAGTCGACCCTGCAGCTGTTGTCGTTATGTGGAGCCTTTGATACGCTACACGATGTACCCGTCGCTGCTGCTGCCTCTGACGCCGCCGCCGCCGCCGCCGCTGCTCCGTCTGCTAGCGCAGCTTTTAGTGCGGTTGATACAGCCGCTAACGTGCTCCCAAGCGCAGCACTCTAAAAAAAACACGATGGTTGGCTCCTATTGCTTGCGCCTCCACCACTGCCGACAATGGCTGCCCTATCCTACCCCCCCCTGACTTACTGTCCGCTTCTGTATAATATGGTAGGAGACAGGCGCAAAGCCTGAAACGGAGAAAGCTTCTCCGGGCGATCGGCTCGAGGCTCTCCGCATCGTGTACAAGCTGGGATGGCTGCAGCCGGTAGCAGACGGCCCCGGCGGCGTTGGCGCGGAAACAACCGGCGTCCGCGAAACCGCTGGTCGCGAAACCGCTAACCGGAAGGCCGCCCGTGGCACGGAAAAACGCCCACGATGGGTTTCCTCTAAAGAGTCAGGGCCTTCGTCGCGAGTACAATCGGGAGCTTACGAGAGAAACCCGGAAATTCCTGCTCCTCCTCCTCCTCCTTCGACAGGGGTATCACGACATCCAACCTTGCAGGGGTCGTCCCTTACCAGTTACTTCTCGTGCCCGTTCGATAAGGTTCTGCCGCTGGTCAGGTCGCGCCAGGTGCTCCTGCGGGATGGGAAGGCGTTGCTTTCACCGGAGCAGGTGCCGGCGGCGGTGGTTCAGCACTTCAAGGAGGGCTTGAGGAAGGGGTTGGCCGTCGCTGAGCGGGGTTTGCCTGGGGTGGAGAGGGACGAGAGAGTCAAGGAAGTCCTCGCACAGGTGAAAAATACGCGGTACGACTTGTTTCGTGTTTAGGCGACGTTCCAGCCGCATCATACCCAGCCGTTTAAGGTCCTTCCCTTATCCCTCCGCACGCTAGTTTTTGTTTCTCCTGGCAAAAAACGGGCCCTTGATTAAATACCGGGTGAGAAGGGATATCGACCGAATGCGTTCGTGGTCGTTACCGCCATTTATTTTCGACACGTTTTTCCGTCGAAAGTCCCAATTAGATTAATAGTAGGTGGCATACAGCGCTGAGCCATACATGCGCCTGACAGGTCCGTCCCTTTATCCCTCTGTGCGCTCTTTTTTTTCCCCCACCCAAAACGTAACCTTACCCACTACTATTAAAAACCAGGTGAGAAGGGACGTCGACCGAGTGGTTCGTGGCCGTTACCGCCAAGGGGGCGACGACGATAACCGCGCGTCTGTGGCCATCACCAGGGAAAGCATCGACCAGGTCGCCGAGAGACACTTCCCCCTCTGCATGCGACGGACGCTGCGCACCCTCCGGCGGGAGCACCACCTCAAGTACGAGGCAAGGGTCCAGATTGTCAGCTTTCTCGGCAACGCTGGAATGGAGGTGACTAAAATTACATCCCGGCAATTTGACGTTAACCTTTTTGTTTTCTCTCGCTGTCTCGTCTTTTTTTTTCGGGGGGGGGGGGGGGAGGTGCGTTCCTAGGTCCCAATCGACCCCACTCTACACTTGTTTGGGCTG
>JBBMKB010079443.1:0-12690 GCA_037833945.1 Alaria marginata
CCTGGGTGTACCATGGGCATCCATGATAGGTGGAACCCATGGGCATCCCTGGGTGTAACCCATGGGGTAACCCATGGGGAATACATGAGTAACCCATGGGCAGCCCATGGACGACCCATGGGCAATCCATGGGTAACCCATGGGCAGCCCATGGACGACCCATGGGCAATCTATGGGCAACCCATGGGCAACCCTTGGGCCACCCATGGGCAACCGAGGATAGCCAATTGTACCGAACTGTACGGATTTGTGTTACCTGTTGGAAATCCATGAGCAACCCATGGGCAACCGATAGAAGCCAAGTTTTCACACGGGAACCGACAAGACGACCCTGAGAGCCGATTTTACCGGCCGGGGTGGCCTCAACGCAGGGCCGCCGGAGACAGGTTGCACTAGATAGATGCAAACATGATGGCTTGTAATTCCCGAAAACTCACGTCGAACGTTTTACTGCTGCACTCTGTTGTTGAGGACTCCCGGGGATTCCAGATTCACCTTAACAGCAGGCCTAGGCTACGTTTGGGGGGGGCACGTTTTGGTGGCTGCTTCCTATTGTAAGATTGGGCAGTACGGATCTAGGGACCGACTACTGCTATGCAGGGATGCCTCTGGCTCTGTACTGGCCCCACACGAGATGTGTTTGGATGGGGAACCTCTTGTATAGATTGCTTGCTGTCCGCCCAATTCTGACAAGAAGGATGCGGGTTCATCTCATTCAAGCAGGCGATAACGCCTGCCAGGAAATGAGGGGACCTGACAGGTTTCTGTGCGATGTTAAAACCCTTGTTTTTGTTCGATCTCACGATATGGACGGTCGCCATGGTGTTGTTCGTTTGTGGCTCAATATCGATAGTGAACGTAGGGGGTACGTTCTCTACGAGGTAACCTATTTGTTTGCGATGTCCTCCAACCTTTGGGTTTTCTTCCGGTTTCACCGTATGCACGGTCGCCATGATATCGTTTGTTTGTGGCCGATTACCCGTGGTGAACATAAGGGTACAGTATACTCTATACCGCAGCCTTGGTGAGCAACGCGGGGTCGCCGGAAAGGTATATTTCAAGATCAGGCCAAGGCATCGTGTTTCTGTACTGCCGGGGAAGAACGTGTTCTTGAATGGTCGCATTGTCACCATCGTTTGGGACTGCAGTAAACCGAGGCCCGCGCTACCAGATATAACGTTTCCTGCAGTTTGGGCAATGTCGAGTGTACCGCTGGTAGGTTATTTTCCCATAATCTCTTTTCTGTCTTCAACACCAATCATGCGCGGAATATCTGGCCGTGGGGCCATTTTGTTCGTCATCTCTTCGGATTTAAAGCGATTTTTTCCTGGTTATGGTTGCCTCCGGTTTGGGGACCGCCCGGCGTCATTCAGACCAAGGCTACGACGCGTGCTGGGATAGTGGTGACCTGTTTTCGCTATTTGTTTTTCTGCATGATAGGAGCCCATAACCATTATCGGCGGAATGTCATTATTTTTTTCCGAAATGATTGTTTTGTGCACCTAGGCCATGGAATTGCTCGTCGGGTTGCACTTTCAATATTCCCAAAACCAGCTTGTCGTGTGGGGTATAGAGCTCCTCAAGTGAGGAGTTACGGAAACAAAACGGTGCGCCTCTACCGTCGCATGTGTCCTATGGTAGGGGGGGATGCCGGTAGAGACAGGGTGCCCTCATTGTCACTGGCTAATTTCGGTCACTCGTGCAAGTCCCTCTGTTCCACATTCATACTACGGATCTCACACATATATTTTTGGCGTAACGTACCAGCCAATTGCATGCCGGGGGTGTGTTCGCGAAACCGGTAAGGACAAAGAGGCTCTTAAAGTAAGCCCCTTCCAGGCTGCTTCAGAAAATAATCGACCGGAGAAGCCATCAGTAGACATGTAATGCTCGAGATGACAGAAGTAAGTGCTGTATCGCAGGCATTCCTAGGAACAGCCGGAGACAATGTCGTGGCCGGACTTTTCATCGGGTACGTGTGGCAGGCGTCAGTATGCTTAGCGTGCTTACACAAAACGAAATCGTCCATTATGTACAAACCTAATGAGGCGTTTTGTAACCGGGGCTAAGTGGGGTGTCGTTTTGTTTTTTATGAAATCCTCTTCCAAATGACCTCAGGAACAAGTAGGTCCATTTTCAGTGGAAAACATGAAATTGTGACATAATAATACGTTTTGTACAATATTTTGGCTAGCAGCAGCTGCCTGCATGATGAACCTCAGTCACTTTGCAACAAATCAGCTTAATGCCACTAAGGGGCTCTACGTATACCTCACCTAAAATGTGATTTTGAGCGAAATGAAAGGGAAGCCCGATAACCAAATCCCATGGCCTAGGTAGAAAAACAACATAAACCCAACTGGAGTGAGATCCCGACGGTTTTGGGTTAAGGAGCCCAGTCATTCAAAAAAGGTGTTAGCCAAAAGCTGCTGCCCCTATCGCAGCACACATCCCGTGTCACGCCACTTTTCATATGATCCAGTTGGGGGGGGTTCGCACATGTCTGTTGATATATTTGGTGGAGGGTATGACTGAAGGCCCATTTTGACAACGTTATGTTTGTTTCGGCCTTCTGGGGTGTCCAATGCTCCAACGGGCTTACACAACCCGTCGCGCCTTACGAACAACCGATAGCTGGTGAAAAAAAACGTAACCTGAATCCCTTGCGCCGCACGGATAACCGCATAACTGGTAACACAAAAAAAGCGTCGTCATAATGGGCCCACCATTACGCCATTAGTCGTACATCAACGACCACATGCTGTCCGAAGTTTCGTCCGGGTCCGTTTCTAATCGGCGTGAGACGGCTCTGCTGACTTCTCCGGTTTGAGCTGTCCTTGACCAGCTTGTACCGCAGCCTTGGTCCTCAGTAGCTCAACCGCGCGCCTATCCTGCTAGGTGTATATGCAACAACTGCGTGGGTTGCACAGCGATGAATTGTGACATCGTTTTTTTACCACGTGATTTACTTTTTGTAGCCAGCGCGCAAGGCAACGGGCTACCACCTGTGATATATATATATATATACGGCTTTCTTCGTGCATTCAGAATGTGATACAGTCGATTATTCGATAATTTATCGAGTGAAACCCAGGCGGGATGCGTCATGCGACCGAGAAAGGGGGTCGGAGGGGGTGGGGTAGCTGTGCCAATTTCACAGGGAGGTAGACTTGTTCCGGGATGCCCCGTGCCACCGACTGAAGACCATGTCAATGGCACGAAATGCCGGCCGGTTATGCCACGGTGAGACGTCTTTGAACCACAAAAGGCGGGTTGAGAGGCCAACCTAAACCCCTTTCAACGTGACGATATGTTGTGCACGCTCGACAATTCGCTGTGTGTGACGTACCCTAAGGAGGGCTTCACGAAAAGCGTAGTCAACGCAACGAACTAATCAGCACCCGGAAGAATGAGATGCAACGACTGAGTTCGTTTTATTTTAGCCCCTGGCCTTTTGATTAGAACCCAGAGCGACCAACGCACCCTGTTACTCAGCCCCATTGTCTGGCTGATCATGATATTCGTTCTCAACTAACTCTAACTCGCCTATGACGGTCATTAACGGCATGCTTCAATCAGATTAAACATTACCCTGTGGGTTAAGGCGCTTTTGTTTTAGCACACGAAGTGTGTTCTTTCTTCGCCGAAGGTGCGAAAGTGCGAGTTGGCAACGTTCGATCAAACCGACGACTAGATGCAACTTCGGACCTAGTTGAAATCCAAATATGAAGGGAAACCCCGGAAGAGGGGGGGGTGCAAGACACATATTTATGACAGCTGTTGACAACAACGCTATTTTATATCACAGGAAACACGTCTGTCTCTCTGTCTGTATGTCTGTCTGTCATCGCCTCGCCGCTCAGAGCGTTTCAGTCCCGTCCTGCCGTATGGGTAGGGACGGTGGGCGGCCCAATTAGCAGATTACCGGGTCTCGTGCCTCGCCGAGCCAAGCGCCGTGGCGTCCTGAGCGCTCCCGACAATTCCGAGGCAGTCCTGACGGCCATGAAGCCAGCCTTGCTGCTGAAGTGCAATTTTGAACTACAATTGTGGCCGCTGATTGGCCTATCAAATATCTGTCAAACGCCGCAGGCTCTGTTCTAGAAGGTTGCTGCAAAACAGGAGTGTTCCAGTATTCTAGCCAAAGAACCGTCGAGGTTCCGCCGCAGGCGCGGAGGACAGGGTCCCATCCCCAGTTCAGAATCCTTCCATATCTCTACAGCTCCGGCAAACCGTCGACGAAAACGTCGATCCCCCGGGTCAACGCCTCCCTGCACGGGGTATAAACCCCGACCCCATCGGGTGGTCGCTGATAGGCTGTGCCTCGTGGAGTTGTCGGCGCCGGGGGAGGATAAAGAAAACAGCGATCTCTCGGGTCGATACCGCCCCGCACGGTGTGGAAACCCTACCCCCATCGGCTAATCGGTCATAGGGCCAGCGCGTTGGAAGCGTAGCCCGTCGGGCCAACGTCGAGGTCCCGCCACACCCGAGAAGCGTAAGGTCCCCGAGAAGCGTAAGGTCCCCGAGAAGCGTAAGATCCCCGAGAAGCGTAAGGTCCCATCCCCGGATTAGGTATCTCCACACATCTACAACTCCAACTACCCGTGGACGAAAACGGTGATCCCCCGGGTCGATACCAGCCCGCACGGTGTTAAACTCTCACCCGCATCCGCTGTTTGCAGATTGACTGGGGCTCATGAAACCAGCTCGCGGCAGAACTTGCCCCTCGGGACGACGTCGAGTTTCCGCTGCACCCGGGGAGAATAAGCTCCCATCCCCGGGTCATAACTCCTTCCATACATCTGCCACTTCAACCACCCGGGGACGAAAAAAGTGAACCCCGGTCGACACCACCCCGCACTCTGTGGAAACCGCACCTCATCGGCTGGTCGCTGACTGGTTGGGGACGATAGAGTTAACGCGCGAGGAGAGTTTCCCCTCGGGACATCATCGAGTTCCCTACGCACCCGGAGAGGATAAGATCCCATCCCGTGATCATAAATTCCTCTTTTCATCTACAAATCCAACACTCCGGACACGCCAATGGTGACCCCCAGGGTCGATACCACCCCCACGGTGTGAAAACCTCACCCCGTCCGCTGATTGCAGATTGTCTAAGGCTCATGGAGCCAGCGCGCGGCGGGAGTTTCTCCTCGGGACAAGGTTCAGGTTCCGCCGCCCCAAGAACGATATGGCATCCGCGCATCAGAAATCCTTCCATACATCTGCAAATCCAACAGCCCGACCACGCAAACGGTGATTCCCCGGGTCAATACTGCCCCGCACGGTGTGGGAATTCCACTCCCATCTGATGATCACAGATTTGTGGGGGCTGATAGAGCCAGCGCGCTGCGAGAGTTTCTTCTCGGGACGACGTCACGTTACCCCCCCCCCCGCGCGCGCGAGTCCCCGTACCGGCGAGACGCTCTCCCGGGGGCTTCGCTCCCCAATGGCATACCGAAGGACCAAGCCGAGTTCGTGCGGTCGGAAGTCGCAGCCCTAGTTAAACGAGGATGCCCGGTGCGATGGGCCGACGTCAGAGGCCCTGCCCGCGCGGCGCGACCGACTGGTGCTGCCACTTTCCGTCAAGCCTTCGAAGCCACCGCTGGTCGACGACGCCCGAGCACTTTTCACGAGTGCTGTCGCCACGCTCCCTTTAAAACGGACGCAGTGGCCAGGGTGGCGAAAGTCAAGGAGGAGGGGATTCACATGGGCAGTCTGCACGACCGGTCTGATTTCCACGACCTGAGCCTGCAACTGGAGACCTCGCCACTCTTTGGGGTGTCGTGCGAAGATACGGACTACGTGTAAACTACCATCCCATTCTAGTGGAACGAGAGCCTGGTGTGTTACCACTCACTTGGCGAGGCAAAAGTGGCCTACCCGCGTTCACGCGGGGTCCCCGTTCTCGCCTACGTCGTCGACGCATGGTACGGGAACTTCGTCTCCACGTTCAGGTGCTCTGACAAGGTACCATGGCTGTCCGCCGCAGGGGCCCTTCACATGAGTACGTTGGTCCCGTGCTGTAGCTGCTATTTCCTTTCGGACACTAAAAAAGTGCGACCTGATGCTATCGAGGATACAACGGAACCCCGGCATTTTATGTGGTTCGAGCACAACCTCGTTCCGGATCCCGGAAGGCTCCAGAAGCTTCATGCTTTGATCCACGCAGTGTTGGAGCACGGCTCGCTCACCGTGAAGATGTTGGAGCAAATCGCGGGCAAGTGCGTTAGCATGTCCGTCGTGATCTGGCCGGTGTCCCTGCGGATGCACTACGTGCTTGCGGCAGTCGCGAAGACAAACGGACGGGTGCTACAACTGTGCAGTAGACCTGATATGTGCACGGAGCTCCACATATGGCGCAGCCTGTCGGCAATGCCCCAGGAGGGACCGCGGTACAAACCGCGCCACTACGCCTCACTGGTCATCGTCGCTGCTTTCGACGCGTCGTCCAACCAGTGAGTGAGGTGGAGTGGTAACGATGCTAGGGTGCGAGTTATGTGGCGTTGATTCCGGTCCATCAATCGAGTCGGGTGGACGGCGATGCTGGCCCCGGGCTCCTGCTGGAATCAGCAATATAGGTAGGTGCGGTGCTGATGCCTGCTGCGATAGCGGTAACACCTACCAGGTACCTGGTAATTGTAACGTGGCTCCTAGTTTTATAAGGTCTCAATCTCACGCAAACACTGACCTTGAGAAAACGTAAAGCTCAACCCGGCGAACAGTCCAACGGCCCAGGTATATATACAGGCTGGTTCACGTTAAAAGTGCCAAATTTCCAGCCCGGCCAAAGTCCGCGCCGTTTTTGCGAGTCAGAGTCTGAATAATTGCGCCCGCGTTCTATACACCTATGCCACAAAACCGAATGACGGGGCGCTTTTTCTTTTTTCTTTTTTTTCGTTAGATTTTGGGATATTTTGTGTTTTGGGCGTTTTTTGGCTTGGGCCTTAGGGGACACCAAATTGCTCGCGAGGAAAAAAAAAACGAAACACCCCGTCATTCTACTTTTCGGCAAGGGCACATAGAACACGTTTGCGGAGTTTCAGGGTCTACTTCACGAAAACGGCGTGGACATTTGGAGTTTTGTACGAAAAAGTGTACCTGGTATAAATTTACGGCGTAGGCTTGAAATTACTTGTTTTCAGTACCGAACCGATTTTGGACGTGATATGTTGCTCTAAATCAATACAACTTTATCAGATATTAGAATATTTGTCCTAAACTTTCTACGACCATGACTTGAGGTATTTGACGCCGGCTGAATTCGAAAAAAGATGTGTTATGGTTATGGGCCGGTGTTTTGGGGCCTATTTTTTTACAGTTTACACCGTAAAAATCAAATTTCGACACAACAACCTATTATAGAAAAACAAGAAGAAAAAATCTTGAAGTTTAGCCAAGGTCAACACCTACCATCGTGCGAAATTCTGGCACGATTATATTTATTGCAGGAGAGATAAGAGGGAGGCCATCAGTGAGTCTGTTTCGCTGATGTGGAAAATCAGTAAAAAATCGTATTTTATGACCAAAATAACTCGACGAAGCCAGTTTTCTGCCATAATTTACACGTTTTGGGGCATAAGTTTTGCCCCAAATTATTTTTCTTGAAATCTGAGCATGTCACGTTTTTCCCCTATTCATGGCGGTCAGCATGATACCAACCATGTGGCATTCGGGTTGGTATTGAATCCAGGATTTGCCGGACTAAACAATATGGCATTTTTAACTTGAACCAGCCTGTACAATGAAAAACCCAAATGGCATCCCAACGATGTTGGGTAGCTTCCTCAGTCGAAGGACCCCGTCCGACGGAAGCGGTCTGACCAACACCTTCCACCCTTATCGTGCTACGCGCCTGCTGCGGGTGGCTCGCTTTGTCGCAAGGACGCCACTGAAAGTACACAAGAGTGCCGGAAAATAAAAACCGAGTTAATGCTTGCGCTGCGCGCGCCACAGTAGATGAATACTGCATGCACAAATCTCCAAACCGCCAAGACGCGGCCGAGAACCGAAGGTATCACGTAGGCCCATAGGCATCGGCGCTTGGCAGGGCGCTGTATGGCGTCGTCCAGCATGTATGCGCATACCACGGATACATAAATGGGGATAAAATATAAATATATACTGGTAACGTTTACCGAAATAGGTTATGCGTTAACATCCTGGCGGTTGGAAGTGACCATACAACGGTGTACCGAGCTGGGCGGGTTGTACCGGGAAGACACCGCACAACAACTTGTCCCCTTCGCCGATCTAGCAAGCACAGCTAGCTGCATCGAATCGAGTGTGCCCGACCTACTGTAGTAACGCGGAGGGCGCTCTGAATACCGAGACAAGGGGCACACAAACACAAACAGCCAGAAAAGATCAAACAAAACCTATCCTATGATACGTCGCATGATATGAATCCTCTCCTACATGATTAACGAGTATAGACGGGAAAAAAAACATTTCCCCGTGATATCGTCCGTACAAACATTTACCAGAGGCATAGGCTGACACAGAAAAGCAGATCTGTCACAGCCCATACTCCTCAACCATTAGATATCAGAAACCTGCTCAAAACGGTTGCGCATAAAATGTTGATACATCGAAACCCACTCGCGCACAAGACAGAAAAACTCAATGGTGCCCCGGGTACCTTGCGGATGGCTTGGTACAAAAGCAAATGGCGGCAATAATCGGCGGTAAGCCTTGTGGTTTCCAGCCATCGAAACAAACTAGTGATGATCACCCAAACGGGTGTTCGCATTCCCCCCAAAGCAACGTCCCGAAAGCCCCTGGAATACGTAACGTACCCCCTGTCGTTCCGGACGCAAAGAGTCCTCAGTGGGCGCACACGCCCCTGCTCTGTGAAGCCATATTGGAACCCTAGACATGAAACCGTAAACATTGGTCATGGCTATTTTACAACCAGGCACACACAGTCCCGGGGAAAAAACAACAAAATACGCTACCACGAGGCGGGGCCCTCCCATCGACAAAATAAAGACACGCTCTTCATGCCTCTCTGGCTGACAACGCACAAGCCACGGAATGTACAGTACTCTGTCTCGCTTCGCACTGGGTTTTGACAGTTTTTTGCCAATCGGAGAAATATGCTTTGTTCCCCCTTACGACCCCCCCCAGCGCGAGTGCACATCGATGGGCGAAGCCAAATGCTACGGTGCGCAGGGGCCACGCGAAAAAAAAACGCCTCGCGGGACGGAGGGTTATGCGCTGAGCAGTAACGCCCGGGAACGCACGGTTTAGATGAAGAACCAAAAATAAATGGCGGACTTGGCGCCAGCGGGGCCAGCAGTATGGCAAGGCGAAACAGGCCGATCTACAAACAAAAACGTTTTCGATATTTGAAGGCTGCTTTGGCCGCATGACCCTACCCGATCCGAACCCTGATTGGCCTTAACCCTGACCGCTACCCCGACCGCGGCTCGTCGTACCGGCGTGCGTACTGTGCCCCCGTCCAGGCCAAGTATCTGGGCTGCTATGGCGACGAAACATTTTGGAAACCGCTTCTGTTTTTCCTGCCGTCTTTGTCTCGACAAGGTGAAAGGAACAGCTGTACTTGTTTTCGTGTAGCTAGACTGTATCCATGTACCATATGCCCCTATTTTTGGAAAAGGGTACCCAAGTGCAAGTTTGTGTCCCCTAACGTTTCGATCTCTGCATCCAAACGTATTCACCCATGCTCCCTACCCCCTGCCCTTCTGCCCTCCCGTGCTCCTATAATAGTAAGCTTGCAGATGTGCGACCGTATCGGGGCTTGATTTTCGCCTAGAGGGGAAGCGCAAAGACAACAAAAAACGACCATCATAGAGTCCACCACTAGCGCTGCGTGGTTCTATAATACCACTACTGTTGCTTAGTTGGGGGGTGAAAGCAACTCTGTAGCATTCGAACTACAGTACAACGCAAGGACTCGTACGACACAGGGCGCAGCATGATCTCCTACTCGTACTGCTCCACACCCAGGCTACTCCCACACCCAGACTACTCCTGAAAGGTTGACGAGACCCTACATGTCTACGAAGTATGGCGTTTTTAGTCGCGCTCTCTGGCTCACGAAAAAGTTATAAACCCGTTGCACTTCTATTATACAACAAATGTCCCAAACAAAATCCAAGCAGCCCAAACAAGATCCAAGCAGTAATAAACCGCTTTGAAGGCTGGCAAAACAAAACAAACAAAAAACTCCCGCCGACAGCCGTCCAGCCACCCTCGAAAGTCAAAGACTCCTTGAAACAAGACGCCGAACGTGAGCGACTCCCTTGGAAAACCAAAAGCACGTCAACTTTTCACGACAACCTTTCTGAGCGCCAACGCCATCAATGAATAGACGATAATATGCCGTGAGATAAAATGAATGATAATGCCGTGGCACAAAACGACATTCACGGTCTGTCGTTCACCCGGTAATGCGCATTATAACTATTTCCCCGACACGTGCAAGAACGCCTCTTCGCACCCACCAAAACCCGGGGACAACCACAAAATTCAAAATTCGGTCGTTGTTTGTGCGTTGGCGTTCTAAGTGGCTCAATTGGAGCGATCGTCGTGCATACGACACCGTCGGATCGTTTATTACGAAAAACGTATAAACGACAGCTGTCGACGTAGTAGTCAACTGACCGAAGGTTTTACCACGACCGCCCGCAACAAAAACACCACAACGCTTTCAGGCGGGATACAAAAAAAACAGTCTAAAAATCAATGCAACGTTTTAATCCGCTCAAACAACTTAATTCGGACAATCTTCGTGCAGCGCAACCATAAATCGATGCCTCTTAATGACACAACGAGACCAGGGACACAACCAACACGATCGTTTGTTTTTTGTGCCTCGACGGTACAATTGGGTCGACCCGGGCGAACCTCATGCATGCGCCAACAACGACGACATCATCATCAACAACAACAACAACAACAACAACAACAACAACAACAGCAGCAACAACAACAAACATTCCCTCCGCAAGTTATGGGTAAAGCGAACCAAAAACAAAATCAGAGCCATACCCAAGCCCTTGAACAAAACCACTGTGGCACGCAAACTACAAAACAAAAATCGGCCAAGACGCCACGAGCACCTTCTCGCTGTGGCCACACCCGTTCGTTGGGTATGACACGTGCATTCCTTATCAATGTAATAGGTGCGGGTGAACTAAACAGGCAAATAAATGTCGGTATTTCGTTGATGGGTGTCAGCCCAGAATTCCTCTCCGCCCCTGTGCAACGTGTGCACCGCTGCCGGAACCAACTCAAAAGGCAAAAACACGAAATGAATCGAACACCCAACATCACAGCAACAAAAAAGAAAAGCTGTCAATACTAACATCTGACAACTAAACTTTCAACACCAAAAACTCGCAAAACCAAAATCTCCCAACAAATAAGGCAAAGCCAAAAATCGCAAAACAAAATCAAGACCAAAACAACTAGAAAATAAAACATGGGGGAAAAAATGCCGTCTTGAATCCATGTTTGTTTCTTTTTATCTCACATCATCGTCACTTTCAACCTCGTGGGCAAGCCGTGGTTTTAAGAGGTTCGCCTCATAGGCCACAGGGGGCGACGCCATGTGTACGATACCTCTGGTTCTCGACAAGCTAACCCAAAGTTGAAGCAAGGCACACAACATACAAAGCCCTCCTCCGCAACGGCCATCCTTGTGATAACAGACAGGCAGTGGCATCGAAGAGCGGAGACGTCAAGTCGCCCTGACTGTCACCAAGGAGCAGCAGGGACAACATACAAAGCTACAGTACTACAGTACCACCAACCAGGTGTGGCACCAATCAAACAGCAGTCCAGCACAACCGTTTTTGGTACTAATGGCGCCAAACTGCAGTGACACCAAATCAAACAAAACAGGAGTGGCATCAATCAAACAGCAGCTAGCTGCGTCAAGCCGTAAAAGCAGTATCATGGTGGAGCGACTACTTCTGGTACTTCATGCAGCAACGAGGCCTGTCACGCTGGCTCTTCTTCGTGACGGTATTGAACCAGTACTTTCCCCTCGCGCGATCGTTGGTGATGTGCTCCCACTTCTGGTGCTCCGGCCTGTTGTCCGTCACGCGCGGCGGCGGCGGGGGTGATGACGGCGGAGGGGGCTGAATCTTCACGGTCACTCCGGTGGGGCGCTCCCACTGCGTCTGGATTATGCAGAGAAAAACGAGCAAACGGGGGGGAGGGGAGGGTGGTTGTACTCATCCCATGCATGGCCGTAGTCGTACGACCATAGACCCTCGCATCCCTACAATGCTAGAACGGAGCACGTCGGGTTTTCACCGACCAGGGGGGGGTTACTCATTGCATACGTAGCCGTAGTCGTATGACCATAGACCCTCGCATCACTACAATGCCGGGACGGAGCACGTCGGGTTTTCACCGACCAGGAAAACATCGCGTGCACCAAGCGCGAAGCGCCGTGAAGTGTTCGGTGAGTCGCATGAAGGGTGAGCTGCACCCTGCTAAGAATCACTTGTGAGGCGGACTTCCGCGCCTTGAGCATACGTTCTTGAATATAGATGACAAGGTTGAATTAATTTATTTTTTTCTGGTGTGGCCACTTCCAAGAGGGGGCGGGGGGTGTACTCATTTAATTCATTGTCGTAGGCATAAGACCATAGACCCTCGCACCCCTACAATGCCGGGACGGAGCACGTCGGGTTTTCACCGACCAGGCAGACATCG
>JBBMKB010079454.1:0-12689 GCA_037833945.1 Alaria marginata
AACCGCCCTCGGCTATCCTTTTTGCGTACGGGCCGCTACCCCCCCCGTCCCCCCTTCCCCCCTCTGCTCCCCCTTTCTGGTACCCCCAGTATCTGTCCTCGGGTACTGACTCTATCTGCGGGCCTCTGCCCCCGACTTCCCATTCCCCCGTCTCTGGGAACCGGTCGTACTTTCCTTTTCTCCGTCCCTGAAATCTTGTTTTATAGTCCGATTTTTCCCGCCCTCCCCAGGCCTCCGTCTCATACAAACCCCCCCAGCGCTCGCGGGGTTGACCGATGTTTCTCTGTGGCTCGCGCTGGTGGTACATGTCCTGGTCTCGCAGGTTTCGTTCGTACATGACTCGGCCGCGCGGAGTTAATTCGTGCATGTCTTGGTCGCGCGGGGTTGGTTCCTCGTTGTCATCAGCCATGCATCTATCTCCTTCTCGAGCCGACATCCTCCTACCGACCTCCTGCTCTACCTCTCTCTCAAATTGTTCTCTCCGCATTTCATCTTCCCCCACCTCCTCTTCCTCCTAACCCTCTTTCTCACCCAGCGCGCCGTTTCCCCCCTGCTGGTCTGCCGGCTTGCTCCCCTGCCCCATCGAGTGGTCTCTCTCTGTTGCTCCCAGGTCCTTGCCACGCTTCTCCAACTCCTATTTCTTCGTACGCTCCGTCTCTCTAGCTCCTTTCTCAACTTTCTTATCTTCGCCTGATAACCCTCCTCTCGCTCTTGCGAAGATGACACGTCGTCATATGGTGGTGCCATGATAGATTGCGATCGGATTCCCTACGTGCTGCCCCTCTCCCCCTTATGCTCCTGCCGTCGATCTTCTACTAGTACTACTACTGCTGCTGCTGCTGCTACTGCTGCTGTTGTCGTTGCTGCGAAACTCTACTCCTTCCTATCTCTACCGGTGCCAGTGCCCGATGTTGCTGCTGCTGTGCTGCTGTGCTTCTGCCCTACTATTGCTGTGGATCCTTGATTATTACTACCCACCCCTGGAACCACCTCCTACCCCTTACTACCCGGTTTGTCCATATTTCCTACTCCCTACTACACGGTTTTTCCCATATTTCCTACTCCGTTCCGCCAAACTCCAGATTGTCCAAACATTCTTGCAATTTTTATTTTTATTTTTATATCGTCAAAATGACGGAGATACGGGTAAAAGTATGAATCTTGAATGTCGTTTTGTTCTATTGATAGTTTAAGCGCGATACTTTTTGTGTGCGTTTTTGTAAAAAACTGTGTTAAACGCTACCAGGGTATATGGTATTAATACGCTCAGGGCTTTTCTTGGACTTGGTCATAAAAAGACAAACACGAAATATCATGAGATATTCATCATTTAACAGAAATTGACCGATTTCTTCAAGGTCACCAAGACGGTTGTATCATCGATAAAAAGTGTTTTTTTCGATAGTTATGACTACAAACGCTATTGGAAGAATTGTCTTGTGGATGGACTGTAAGTAGCTAGTGTAAGGCCGCCCGGACTTGTTTGCTGTGTTTTTCCCGCAGCACCCGCTATGCACTTGATGCTCTCTATGTGCATAATGCCTTTTCTGGCCAGCCCCTACGAAGTGCTACTATGGCGCTTTTCCTTTTACCTTTGCTTTCCTTGCTTTGTTTTATTTTTATTTCCTATTTCGCATTCTTCGGTTTGCCTTATTTTTCTTTGGCTCGCCTTCTTTGCTGGATTGCGAAACCAATTGAGTTAAATTGACACACGACATGTACAAAATACATGGAAGTGTGGTGAGCGTAAGCTTTGTTTTTCCCCATCCGCCGGAGGATGAAAAAAAAAAAGAAAAAAAAAGCCTTCTTTCCTACCTGGTATGAAATTGCCTCGGGCCTTTCATACGCATGCGTATTGATCGCACTGGCTGAGAGGTCGGTTGATCTGTTCACCATACCCTCCTCCTGGCGAGCTCACGTATGTTTGATTTAGTACGTGCAATACTTGGTTGCCTTATTCTACTCTGTTTGCGAAGATTAAACGCGTACTTCTTTATTTATTTTCGCAGCTCTGTGTGCCTTGCCGTTATCTCGCTGGACGCCCCCCTCCTGGCAAGTCTACGTGACATTTTTTACGTACTTCTTACTTTTCCTTGCTTCGTTTGCTTATTTCTATTTCTATTTCTCCTTTTTTTTGTATTATTTCTTCATTATTTGTTTTTCTCCTATTAATAGGATTTGTACAAGTTTTTCTCGGTGGCATGCGGTGTAGTCGATTTCAGCTGCGAATCTTGAAACGTATATACCAGTATAGGCTTGATACATACGTACGCTGTCTTTCGAATTCGCTTTTTGTCTTTTTAGACGGACGTGTGACTTGCTTCGGCTATCATATGTTCGTGTCCGGGACCACATTTGGTTTGTTTGTTTTTTCCCCTGGCAGGGGTATTCTTCCACTCCGGAGTGACTGGAGCCTGTCCTGTGACCACGGACTTGATGATTTATGCGAGCTAATGTGAGAACAACAACAACAACAACAACAACAACCACGTCGCTTCGAATTGCGGGGGGTCGTTCCCCATAAAGGGTGTACAACTCCTACCGACACGACCAAAACCAGTGACGGCGTATATAACAGGTACGTGTTGCTGCCTCGTAAACATAATGCAGAAACAAGTCGATGATTGCTGCTGTAGCAATGGTGTACGCGCCGGTCGTGGGTCTCCGTGTACTATCCCGCGGCAGTTGTCCGAGGCCGCCTCGTCGCCTTGGCTCACTTGGCCCGCTTCTTCGCACGTGCTCTTGTTGCCGCTCCCTTCCAGTCGGTCCCCCTTCGCCCCCGTCCCCAAACAAAATGCTCCTCGCAGCTGGCGGTACTGATCTGCAAAATAAACATTATCGCGCAGGCTGAGTTCAATCCGTCTCTTTCCCTCTTATCGACGCTCAGTCTCCCTCCTCCTTCGTCGCCGAATCCAGACTCCTGCCGCCGCAGTTCCCTCTATTCCATCTTAGACTGTGCCGCAGTTTGGCCCGTGGTGGCGCCTGCCTCCGCGCACGGACATCCCGATTGTGCATTGCTGCTCGGCCGCTGCTGCCTTCAAAATACGCGCGAATCGTAGCTGTCCGTGCCTGAAACACGACGTACGACCCAACTCTGCCGCCGCGCCGCCTCGCGGCCACGCGAAGCAGCAATATAGTATCACTCTTTGAGGGTGAGTCCGGCCTCACACCCGCCAGAACGACGTACCCCACTCGCTATAAACCTGATAGGGCGTGCCTCGCAGTATGCCTTACCGAGGCAGCGAAGGGGACGGAGATATACGTCAATGTCTTCCCTGGTTGCTGCCAGGGTCAACAGCACAATTATTTTTAATTTCGTCTTGTTGACCATTACAGGCAGCTTGCTAAGATGAGTTACGGCGAAGTCCTCGATCTCACTGCTGTGAGGTGCCTTTTTATTTCTTGATAAAAGGTATCATAATTGTGTTGTCTTCCCACGGGACTATGAATATGAAGTCCAACACTGCATTATTTATAGCCATCGGTGCAATACTCTTCCTAAAAATGGGCGATGTGGGGCATGTAGGTAGGTGGGTGTACACGCGCGATACATGACAGGCCGTAACTTTTTCAAGCCGGCTTGGCGGGGCCACGTCTGCGTTCCGGCCACGCATTTGTTTTTTCGTCCGAATATTTTTCACTTGTTTCCGATCAATACCACCCAGCGTTAACGGCATCGACGTTGCCCGCTTCGTACTGGCCCTTGCTTGCTTGACATTACAACCGTGCTGCGCGATGGAAGGTTCGCAAGCACAGCAGCAGCCAAGTGTAGAGTAATAGCAGTACTCCCGAATATTGCATTGCCCAATGAACAATCTACAGTTGTTTTTTTCTAGAACGAAGGAAAACACCTGTGACGTTTAAAGTACTCTAAATTATGATACCAGGTACGTATACCATGTCCAACATATTACAACGTCAAAAGTGGACTCCAGGGGAAATGTACATCTCTCGCGCTGTGCCACATTTGTCTTGTACCAGGTACAATGTACCATATACTAAACTAGCAACGGAGAGACCGCTGTGTTGATTGTCTTTTGGTCACGAAAGCGCAACTCCTATTAACGAACAATCAGCACGAAACACTCGCTCGAGACAACCGAACTACGCAAGACCAATAATTGCCGTTTTTTTGTATGCATCGTTTTTTCATTGTGGGCGGCAAGATATCCCGTCAGATATTTCAATACGAAGCCGGGTCAATGCCCAGTAGTTCTTAGATTTCATTTGGATACGATTGAAAATATCCCACGTAGTTTCCGATCAGGGTAGTGCTGCCTACAGTGCAGGTCACTTACTAACAAACAAGCAAGAAGAAAGGCAGTATGAGATTTACTGGAATATAAGAAGTTGAGAACCGTTTTACTGAAAATCGGGTAGAACTCAGCGTTTATGTCAAACAATAATTCCAACCTGAGCCGGCATTCCTGTTTTTTGTTAGGTGTCCTGTTGTTTAGCTGAGATGATAATGCCGCGCATGATGTAGGTGTCCTTTCGTCTGCGACCCAGCATCCTGACCACCGACCCTCCCCGCACTCTTCTTTCACGGCACATCGCCTATTCCGCGTCCCTCTGCGGGCGCCAACCCTAGGTGATAGGCAGGATCCGG
This sequence comes from Alaria marginata, assembly GCA_037833945.1. Lineage (NCBI taxonomy): Eukaryota > Phaeophyceae > Laminariales > Alariaceae > Alaria > Alaria marginata. The sequence goes on from JBBMKB010079454.1 coordinate 4,610, forward strand.
AGGACCATGACGATGCTCAGTAAGGGACGCGTGTCCCTCTTGTGTGTGGTGCTGGCCAGCTTCAGCGCTGCTAATGCGGCAAGGGAGACGCTGTCGGTGACGGAGGGGGGTGTCACGTTCACGGTCGCCCGATATGACGACGACCGCAACAAGCCCTACAGGCTCAAGTTCAAGCAGGACGGCACGCGCTCGCTCTACATGTTCGACTCGACTCCCCATGTCACGGCCATTAAAGTCGGCACGGAGAGGTTCGAGGTGCGTTATTTTCGCTTCCTCTCGAGATTGTGGGTCTTGACAGAGCGGACTTGTAGTAGCGATGTGAGAGGCGTGGTTCTGTAGGCGTAGCGGATTACTTAGTCAACTTTGGTTTATGATCGGGTTCATTACCTATATTTCCTGAAGAACTACCCAATATCGGTTGAGTACCAACTGCACGTTACAAAAAATTCTCGGTATATACCTGTCCCATGGGATTTTTATTGGGCTGTACGTGCATTCTTCGTAAAGTAAGTTTTTCGCTGGGGTGCAGGCTCCCTTAACTAAGGACGCAAAGAAAAGTGAGGTGCACCCAAAGATTGGCCGTCTCGAAATATGTAAATAGCTTTCCGTGTGTGCCCCATCACACATAGATGCGTCTCGCAATGGCTGAATACTGGTGCACAGTCCCTGCATCCTGTATGTGGTAGTTTCGTGTAAGGTATGTTGTGCTTCAAGCCTTGGAGTCTCCAACAACAGTGAAATCGTCTAGATATATGTCTTATAGTCCGATCGGTACAATATCGTGCTTGTTCCCGTCATCGTAACTAATATATTCGCCACCTGGTTGGCTGCCAGGCCACAGATAACTCGATGACTCCTGAGCACATCGCACGGTACTGGCACAAGGAAGCGATGGATGAGCGACGAGCGCACTTTGTCACGGATGGCCAAGCCTCCTAATCGCCACTGCTCCGCCAAGCCGTCCTACTGTTGTTCTTCGTGTACATGTATTTGCTTCTCGATACAGTACGTGACTTTGTTTTCTCATTCTGCGGTATAGTAGTGGCGCAACACTTCCATCTCTGGAGAACGCGTTGGCCCTCGCGCAACTCACATCTCACAACCACCGGAAAGGTGCTCTACGATGCCAGCAACAACCTGGAGTGCGTGGAACTGACTTCATCCACCAGGCGGACCCTCGCCGAAGACAAAAATGACGCGGCCGCGATGGAAGGCCGCCGGCTAGAATTCGCCGATTGCGCCGGCTGCGAGGAAGGGTGGGACGCGCTGTGCGCAGGCGTGTTTTCCGTGTGTAACTTGGTCGACTATGGCTCTCAGTTCAGCGCCACGGCGGCTAGGTCCATCGACACCATGTGCGAGACCTTTGGGAGAACATGCTCAAGTTACGAAGCCAGCGTCGCTTGCCAAGATCAATGTACGGCCGAAGAAGAAGAAGAAGAAGAAGAAGAAGAAGGTTTGTCCCACGAGATTTACGAGATTCGTCCGAACGACGTTTGGAGTTTTCGGTAGTTAGTCGTCGCCGGCTTTTGGTATATAGAATACTGTGCCGACACTCGGGAACTCGCTGCTCTGGTTCATCTAGTTTATAATGTTAGCATCCAGAATACGACAGGTTTTTTTATCATCCAGAATGCGATAAGAGGTTTTTTGCGGTGAACTATTTGCGAGTGCCCCCATCGTTTGGTGCCTACTACTGTTACAGTAGCTGACACAGTGTACGCTATACTTGGGCTGCTTTCAGTTGATGATGTGAAATCGATTTAATCCCGATCCACAGGGAACACCAGTGTGGTAGCACCGCCAGGTAGAGGTAAGTGATACCGGGCGGCATTGAGGTGCAGCCATGGCTCTCGACGTATATAAGACTCCTGCGTTTTGGGTAATGCTGGACACTCTGAACGTACAAATTATTCTGAATGTACGGAACACTTTGAACGTACTGTACTTGAATATGTGTTGTTATCATCAAAGTAATCCCTCAGTGTGAAAAAAGTCTGATCGACTAAGCCCCGCTCGTCAACATCATCTCGTATTTTCGGCATTTCTGCTACGCCAACGATGAACAGTATGTATGTGCAATGCCAGCTTACTTCCTGCTGGCTCTTCCCTCCTGCGTTGTTTTTCGACTGCGGTCCATACACACGCAGCGCCTGGCAACAGCAGCAACCGGTCCCTCAGTCCCACAAACGCGGCTTACAAGTGCACGTTCACGGGGGTAATAACGATGTGAGACATTGTAGGCTTCAACTTAGTACTGGTGCAGTGGGCTAGTAATGTGGTATCGGCGAACTCTTTGTAAATCGTTCAACCAGACGTGTATGAAGAGTGTAAATACAAACGTGACTTTACCTGTGGTGTCCAGGCTTTGCACTAGGTCCGATCAACCGGCACTCTGTTTCCCCAAGCAGTGGCCTCCCAGATGACCACCACAACACCATCCCTACCTAAGATGGACTCGAGGCGAATCAGGAGGGGGGTCTCGTGACAGACAGGGTCGGATGTGTATGTTATTTATCTGTCGAGCATCTGAGACAATCTTACACTGCAGGCCCGCTAGGGAGTGCCGCGAGGGTGCCGCGTTAGCATATGTGCTATTAATGAGCGTTTACACGGGAGTTGTCTTGAGATGCCGCAGGCGCCTCGTGCTACCCTAGGCCGTATATACACCATGCATGTTCATGGTTCCACAGTTCGTTGTGAGGTATACCCATTTATAAAACAGTAAGCTGGCACTAATGCAGCAGAGTTCGTCGTAGCTACCTATTTGGTTTTACGATGCGATAACTAACTGATCGGTAGGCTAAGGCTAAGTTGGAGAGAGCTAGTCGAGGAATATGATCCGTGCATGAGCAAAGCAAGGTGCCGTCCAAGAAGCTTCCGCCGGATTCTGTGAAAACCCGTTAAAAATACACAATACAATCAACCGTTGAGGATGATTATAATGACATCATCGCCGAGTTGATTATGTTGGCTATACTCAACAAATCATCAATAAATGAACACGATTTGGTAAAATTAATCAATAATCAAAACAACTCTGAAAAAGAAGTTGATGTACATCCATCCCTCGACTCACTCCTCAATCAAGAAACATTAAGGACTGGAGTGAATGTTTAATCCTTAATCCTCAACATCAACTTATCCAAACATATATGACATTTGTCGGGTGCTGACTCGTAACCTCCCTTCTTCTTCGTTCAACTCGCTGACCTCCAGCCCAATACCAACATTCTGCTCGCACGTACCCTCACGTAGAGTCCCATACTAAAGGTCTACTCCCTGTCTCTCTCACCCTTTCCTTGCCTCCGTCTTTCCACCTTAACCAACTGACACCCTTACAATTTCTAGCCAAGTTCCCTGTCCCCTCTCTCCCATCCTGCCAACGATTCAGTACTTCTCCCCAAACTCCAGATTTCCTTCGTTCAAGCTTTAACTTCGATATCCTCCAAGCTCTACGAAACTCAGAACTTCAAATGTCTATCGTATCACAATGTCTCAAATCTCTCTTCATTGGCCTTGAATATCATAAACCAAAATTACCCGTTTCACAACAAAACCATTGTACCAGGCGTTCATTTTCAAAGCCTAAGTATCACAACCTACAAAATGATATTATATGTGTAAAACAATGTACTCTCTTTATCCAAACAAACACTAAACCAAAACAAAACGCAGTCCTAAAGCAACTCATGTTCTTGACAAAGTTCTTGGAGACACAGAAGGCATCCGTGCAAAGGGTTTCGTTAATAAAAATCAGCGTGCTGTAATTTCGACTGCACACGAGAGATTATAAATTATCCGCTTTCAAAAAGCTCTTGCAGGATGTGGTGAAGTACATCGATGTGCTTCGAGTTCGAGTTGGTTGCGGAGTTCCCCCCCTATCTGAGTCGCACCGTCGGTGTCCTCAAAAACCTGCAAGCCCAGATCCCCAAAATCGGGCGACAGAAACCGCCAGACGGACCGCAGGAAACGTGCCTCCTCCACAACCCTCTGTCATCGCAACGTGCTTCGCCTCACTCGAGCAAAGCGTGATGCATGTCTGCATCCTACAAAGCCACTGGATGGCCGCACCCCCACACATCACGGCTCCACTCGATGCAGGGCTACGCTTAGTTTTTTTGATGACCTAGGCTGCATCCACGTAAACCGTCAGCTCTAGACCACTGCCTCTCTGGAACGTCACGCCGTAGTTACTCGAGGCATTCAGGTACTCTAAAACATCTCTCGCAGCCTTCCAGTGATTGAGCTTGGGGGCATGCGCATACCTTGCCACCGTTGTCCCGGCGCTCGATAGGTCGGATCTCGTCTGGTTGGCAAGTCACAGCACACTCTCTACCAGTTCACGGCATAGGCACACCCCATCGTGCTCACCCTTGTCAAACGCACCAAGAACGACATCACCTACGGTGACGGCAAATTTCTTGACCGACTTCGGGTCTTGTTTGATGATGACGACTGCGTTGCACTTGGTATTGAAATTACCAACTTGGTAACACTTGAAGCAACGACGACATGAATCTGTCTTATAAATAACCTTCTCGGCGCCTTGCGGTATACGCAGGTTGGGAGGGTTACTGGCAGTGTCGTATATATATATATGCGGTCGGTACCCGGGGGTGTCCCTCGGGTCCCACGAAACGCGAGTCTAGCACCTGCGGCCACGACTGGCGACCGACACGGCCGCCGCCGCCGCCGATACCGCTACCGCCGCCGTGATCGTCGTCGCCACTTCCACTACGGCTGCAGCCTCTACCGCAACCGCTACCACGACCACTACTACTAACGCCACCGCCACCGCCACCGCCGCCGTCGTTGCCGCTGCCGCCGCCGCCACCGCCGACACTGCCGCCGCTGCCGCTGCCGCTGTAGGGGCACACACCCTGCTGCGGTCAATGCTTCTTATTTTTAATGCGCGTTGGGCCCCCACCACAACCCTCCCTAGGTCGCTCCTGCTGCTGCTGCTGACCGGCTGACTAGCCTTAAACGTGTTGCAGCTGCAGGTGTCCAGCATCACGTTTTACTCGGTCATCCCTGTTACCCTGGTGGTGACAGGAGTTGGGAAAAAATCCCGGATCTACCTTGTCCTCCACCCCCAGACGCTGTCAAACCATGTGCTGAGTCGTCTACCGTTGTTCTATATTTCAACTCTGGGTGTGTTGTCCGCACTCGATTCTCAGTCTGGGTCAGGGTCAGTCTGGCTTCGTACTGCAACATGTTTTTGTCGAGCGGATAGTCCGACAAAAGACACAGCAGTAGATAGAGGTTAGGCTCTTGGTCCGACTTGGTAATGCCTACCACTGCCAGCTTTTCTCCAGTCATGCTCATACTCACAAAATACAGGGCAGGCAGCTAGCTCCCCATCGGCCATCTTTGCGCTGATGTACTCGTGCCAGAAGGCCTGGTTGTCGAGGTCATCGTCGCATACGCACGTCCAACGGCTTTCGGCCATCGCAAGACTGGGACTACCAAACTTGTGAAATGTTGTCAGGAGCGAAGAGTTGTTTGCGACCGACGCTGTGACTGCCTCAAAGCTCAATGGGCTTCCTCCACCCACGGCCCTGACTGCTCCTAGCGCCCGGGCCCTTAAAATGAACTGGATCATGAGCATCCTTGAAAGCTTCCTCGCACAATTGTGAGACGCCCCAATCGGTTTTATCCAAGTGAAGAAAAACCCTGGCTTGTCGTCAAGTTTCGGGGCGGGCTTACCAAGCCCAACTACAGAGGTGCTAGGCAAGGAAACGCTGCTGCGTTTTCTGTGAACCCGTTCCTCCTCCTCCAAACTTGCGAATGTCCTGCTGTGTTTTCTCTGTCCGCTCTCGCTCCTCTTCCTGTACTTGAAACCGAAATTGCATCCTCAGACTTTCCAGGCGCAAGCGCGTGATCTCGTTCTCACGCGCGTTTGGTTCGCCCTCTAGTGGAAACTGGTATCGCACTCTTGCGTTACCGGCCTCACCCGTGGCCTCTGCCCCGGATATATTTACAATCGATACAGATGCATCTTTTGTGACCTCTGTCTGGTGAGCGCTGTCGCCTGGCAGTGGTGGTCCCTCCAGACCGTCCATCAGCCTAAACCTCGGAAGAAAAAACTACTGCCTAATTATCCCACTAGTGAATCAGCTCTACTGGCGGGGCTCCAACCGGCAAATAGTGCTAATAGCTTAACACACATTACCGCGTCGGATGCTTCTACTGGTAGGAGGCCCGGTTCGGAGGGGATTCACGGAAAGGCACCCATGGTATACAAGCAGAGAAAGGAACATGTATATATCATCGTCGTCCCGTGGTAGAGCACGTAGGTAGAGTGCAAGATGAGACACCACAAATCCGTAGAATAACCTACAGAAATATCCCTATGGTATAATATGTGGAACCCCCCCAGAAAACCGTTGAATGTATATTTTGACAGTAAGTACGAGAGCATCCGCGCCTCCCCCAACCCCCTCCCCGCCCAGGCGATTGCGCTTCTTTGTAACAAGTCCACCTACGGAAACATACGCGTTCGGATGCGGCAGCCGACGCTTGAACCGCAAGATATTTGCGGCTAGCATGGCGATTTCTTGATCGATGCTCTAGGCACAGGGGGCCGTTTGCATTGGTTGCAGTGGCAGTTTGGACAATCCAATAGACCTACCAAGATTTGAGGTTGTCCATAAATTACAACGTGCTTCGTACGTTGCGATACCTTGGGAACGTCGGCCCAAAGTACTGAGGTTGGGTTTTACTGGCAACGTGCCGCAACCAAGGCAAACGGCCGCCTGTGGGTCTTTTGCCGCCACCCACGGGGTCCACCTGTGACTTCGTGTGCACCCTCTGCGACTTCTTCTGACTCCTTGCAGAGAACCTATTTTCATGGATGCTTCCCTTTTGAACGGGGTTAGCGTTTCGGCACGGTGTACGCAACAGCGAAAGCGGTATCTGTTGTGTACACCGTGTACCATCACGGTGTGTAGTGCCCTCTGGCATCGGTGCTGCCGTGGTACCTGCGAGTGAGCGGTGCACTCGTGGACGTGTGCGTCATCATGTGGAAGAAGCTTCTTCTGGTCGATTTTGTTTGGTAGGGCTGCCGGCACGTTTCTTAACTGTTGCCACGAAAAGTGCCTATTTTCTACAGGAAAAGAATCAACTCTTGATGATTATATGATATGTTTGTGATGATTAATCAATTATTAATTCCAGGTATTCAAAATTTTAGTTGATCCATAATCATCATTAAAACATGACGATAGGCGTGAGCCAAAAAACGGTATACCGGGCGTATTTTGCGCCTTTTTTCGGTATAGTGGAAATCCTCAATAGAAAATACCCCTTATGGGCTGCGCTCATTTATATGGGCGGCGATCATCGGTCAAAGCACTGCCCTACCGGACGTAGGCGCAAAAAAGGCTGGGTACGTTGGCACATGGATAGTCAATGGCGTTAGCCGGAACATAAGTTTTGGGGGATTTGTATCACCGTTTTCTGGCGCGCAGAACACCGCTCGATACGCCTATATACCGGACTAGACGAAAGGCACCTGTCAACAACCATAGCACCAACTACAACAGCGCACATACCATATGTCCTCTGTGGCAACAACAGGCAACGACCGGCGCACGACCCTCGAAGAAGGTATACACAACACACAATGCGGGCGGGGCATCTACAGTAGTAGATACGGCGTTGTCTTATGCTGCGGGTATCCTGAAGCCTCAGTTGGCGGCGGGACCAAAACTCTCAGCGTGTGTTATCGCCGAACCTCCACGCCGTACTGCGGTTGGGCCCTCTTGCCCCCTTCCTTGGAGGGGGATTGTATACACATGCTTCGTACATGCATAACACTGCCTATGGGTCGTATGCTGTTCCTCCGATCGTTGGGTGTATACTACTTTTATTCAGTGTTATGGTTGTTGACGGGGTTGACCTTGCCCAGGTCTGGTAGAGGCGTATCGAGAGGTGCACTTCACGACAGAAACGTTTGAACAAATGCCAGGAAACGGTTCCAGTGATTGACTGTTTGACGATGATATAAAAATTGAAAATACACTTCAGCTGTGAGATCGAAAATTTGGTCGAAACTCATCTTTGCAAGCTGTGTGTGATA
>JBBMKB010079465.1:0-12686 GCA_037833945.1 Alaria marginata
GGTGGCTATCTCCATTGCACCTGATCTCCAGGGATGAGGTCGGGTCAAAATACTTACGTGTCCGTATGCCACGGCTGCTCGCGCTGCGGTAGTAGTAACGGTAACCGTCGGTAGGGACAGCTCACGCTGTCACCATCACGGGGACTGAAGGATGCGCCAGCTAGCGCTGGATTGCTAAACCGATTGAGTTACATTGACTCACGACATGTACAACATACGTGGAAGTGTGGTGAGCGTAAGCTTTACTTTTCCCCATCCGCCGGAAGATGAAAAAAGACAAAAAAAAAAACAATTGCCAATATACGTGCTACACTATTTCCTAGTTTATCGTAGTTCACGCAGAGCCAAATATTTACTACTTTGAATAGAAGGCACTCCTGCCACAGCACGCGCCACATATGACAATCAACCACTGTGGCATTCTACGACCCGCGAGAGATACCTACGCTTCGGGCCAGCAAGAGTACAGCACAGAGCCGTGAGATTTCCGTTTGTATAGGGGGGTACCGTAGCGCTACAACGGAAACTCGGCCACACTGCTGCCAACGTTGCCTGCAAGATTCTGGCGTTTTCGATCCAGTAAATATTGGAGCCTTACGGGGTGTATTCACGCCCTGCGAAAACTCGTTTTGTCTGGTGACGGCAGCCGAGCGTACCCCGCACACTATCCAGTAGGTCCCGTGCCAGGAGTCAGGCGAAACTGTGGGATTTTCGCAATACCGGTGCTACCGTGTGGCTCCAACTGTGGGTGCGCATGTGCGTGCCATTTTCAGCACCGGCTGGTCATTTCTGCTGAGTCATCCCACGGTAGGGGTGCAGCAATAAGTGTCTGAGCTCCTGACATGAGGAGCACAATACTTTACGACCTGAAACATGACTTCCAAGATTTGTGTTCGCGTAACTCAATCAACATTGCTAACCGCTAGTCCTAAAACAAATACACTCGTAAATTTAGAGTATCAACCGGTAGTTCTTCACTTCAGAAGCTTAACCGGCCAGGAACGTTTGACCCCAAAAAGTACAACCCCTACCGTGGGATAAGTCTGCTAGCCCATCGGTTTCCTCCAACAAACCTGTTGCCATCGCTACGTTATGAACGAAATGCTGACCCCTTTTGTTGCTAAGTGCGCATGCGGTGCACATAAACGTTTCGCCCGTCGGCTGGGGTAGACTGCCCCGTACCCAGATGTGAGCTTTGGGCGATCAGTGCCAAGTAAGGCGTATGCTAGAATTGCCTGCCGGGGATATGGGATATATATCGGGGGTACTCGGGAGATCCTGTTACCTCTAGTGCAAGCTGCACGGCGCCCAGAAGCAATGACAGAGAAGGGGGGGCTGACTGTGTCAAACGTTTTGCGCGATCCGGGGCGACGGTACGCTTGGAAATAGGCGCACACAAAAATTGGCAAATGCTAGGGTACTGTAATCAGTATACTAGCCTTGTGCTTCTGAGGCTCTTCAAGTGAAGAGTTTTAGTCTATGCCTCATCCGATAACTGCTTTTGAATAGACATGAAGCGCAACCCGATGAACAAAAAACATGGCCTAGGTGTACAAAGACAAGTATATTGCAAAAATACGAACAGATATTCTGACGGTTCTGAGTGCGAAGGCAAAAACAAGAACAGATATTCTGACGGTTCTGAGTGCGAAGGCAAAAACAAGAACAGATATTCTGACGATTCTGAGTGCGAAGGCGAAAATAAGAACAGATATTCTGACGATTCCGAGTGCGAAGGAATCCGGTTATTCAGAAAAAACCGATGGCCAGACAGGTCTACCTCTTCCGCGGCAGGCGTCAGAAATACTTGCTATTGACACTGTTATACTGTGGTTTTGCACTCCAGGTTTCTGCTTGGGCTACTGAACGGGATGATGGCGGCGTCGAAAACCCTCGTTTCTGACGTATGCGGCAAGGAGCACGAGACCGTAGGCATGGGCGTCGTTACCAGTGAGTCGTCGCGACACAGTCACGCGCGTTCACTAGTGCGAATACTGTGGTGCAAGGAACGGTAAACCGTTGCAAGCGCACCATGTGCAATACGTGGCGGGTTGTGCGCTGGTTCGTGCTTGGCCATTTCAGAAAGCATGGCCGAGAAAAACTATGCCTTCGGTTGCAAGGGATCGTTTGCCTATATTTAGCCAGGGTAGCGGGTACACCTATAGTACGCTGGCACAAACGCAAGCTCAGACGTATTCGTGCCGTTGGCACGAGGCGCTTACGCCATCGATTGTGCGTGCCGAGCTTGGCGTGCTCCTTGTCCATTCAGTTTGCTATCGAGCTCATTGTACCTATCGTTTGTTGTTCGGTTACAGAACGGCGATGAGATACACTGTTCGCCCGACTAGGCGAGTGTGCTCAGTTCGTTTTTCTTACTATACCCACGCGCCGGAACAAAAATACTTGTTGCTGCCTCCCCTGTCACCGGGTAAAGTTGGTCGACGCAAAGATGGTTGCACAAGCAACATGTGTGAAACTAATAGCTTTCGGCGACGGTATTGACCACGCTCGTATGGCCAGTCGTGTGCTTCGGCGGTTCCAATACCTGTTTCGTTCAGCATTAAAGAGCAAGCCACCGTCCAAAAGTCACTAAATCAGATTGGTGATGACATGCGTAGAGCTACCCTACTCGCACTCAACATGCTACACCCTCCCGCCCCCGTTTGCGTTCCGGCGTCACTGCTGCTCTCTCGTCGGAATATCGTGCCGTTTTACCACCATCAGCTGCCTGGTCAATTGGCGGCGTACTTGGGCCCGGCGTGGGTGGCATTTTGGCGGAACCAGCGAAGCACCACCCGCTCACGTTCTCGAGGGTTGGACTGTTCGGAAGGTGCTTACTGGGATTTTGATCGGGCCTGAACTTGTACCTCACTGACTCAGCTGGGGGTTGACTGCCTCTGACAAGAGCGGAGGTCAAGAATATTCCACTAGTTCAACGTGTTGCCGGTTTTCCAAGCCACTTAACCCCACTAACCCTGACCATTTGGAAGGGCCTAGGACACGCGTTAAGCAGTCCGTGGCGCCTGCACAAGATGACCAAATTCGGTTTCATTTGTTTCATGTATCAGTGTTAAGCGCTATCCACTACCCCGCTGATATTTGCGTCGCTGAACCCCACACACCCTAACGAGTTGTGTGGGCTTTGAACATACCATAGACAACCCGTCGTTCACCTGTATGGAGTGATCCCACACCGAATGACCGAATTCCGGATGTTTTATCGCACGACATTAGACGTGTACTACGAAAAAGGTGGCACGGTTCGACCAAGCCGTTTCTCCCGACGGAACGGTTCAACTGAAAATCTCACAGTAGAGGTGCAGCATTGTTACCTTGAGACTCCTCTCGCTTGAGCAGCTCTATACCGAGTCATCCCACGGTAGGGGTTGCACGTTTTGGGGTCAAACGTTCCTGACCGTTTGAGCTCCTGAAGTGAGGAACTACCGGTTGGTATCATCATTCTGCGAGTGCTTTTGCTTTAGGACTAACGGATAGAAGAATTGATCGGGTTGCGCGAACAAAAACCTTGGAAGGTGTGTTTCGGGTGAGATATTGAGCTCGTCATGTCAGGAGCACATAAACTTATTGCTGCACCCCTACCGTGGGATGACTCTACCTCACCCCATAACGCACCGTGAGCAACTCCAAAGTTCAACCAGATGAACAGAACGGTGGCTTACGTATAAAACACAAAAAGCAACTCCAAACAAGATTGACATTCCGACGAGTTTGGGTTAAGGAGCCCCGTCATTCAAAATCAATGTTGGCCAAAACGTGCTATTATACTAGTAATAGTGTACCTCCATCGCAGCACGCGTCAACTAAGGAACTGCCCACCGTCGTCGGAAACCGTTCGGAGTCGACAATATTGTTTCGGTACGTGACTATTATAGATGAGGGGATGGACTGTTCATCATGTTCAACTCGCAGTGCTATTCTGAAACTCTGGTTTAGATAAGCTTCATAGCTCCACGTGTGAGACCCCTCAGCCAAATTTTGTGCACCCCTACGCGTCGTCGTAGCCGTATACTCAAGTCGTTTATTGCTAAAACCTCGTTCTGGTCGGTTCGTACCGGCGGGCTACTCGCCACCAGGCTGTAACGTGGTCGGTGCTTTGGTTCCGTCTACGCGGGCTACTCGCCACCAGGCTGTCATGTAATCGATTCCGGCTTGGTCGCTTTCATACCGCCTAACGAAAACATGGCAGGTATCCTTACCTTCTTCCGAACGTCGTCGGGGCTGGATTGGCGCTTCTGTCGTTGCCTCTGGTGCTGGTATTCCTCAAGGGTCCGCAGCACGCCCAAAACGGCGCCGGAATGTGAGTTGTTTCATGCACCTTTCCAAGTGGGCAGTCGTGCACTCGACCAAAACCTCCACACGGCAGAAGTACCGGCGGGCGATTCATCGTTTCCAATCATACGAACGTGTCCTATCGTCGGCTATTGTTTGGCTTCTTCCGTTGCTGCCTAACAGATAGGCGTTTACACGAGCTAGCCACACGTGCATTACAGCAGTTTTGCCCTGGAGCGACAACACGCGTCTTACTATCGATAATAATGGCTTTCAGTGCTGGCACTTTTATGCCACAGTCACCCGCGGAAGGAGCGAGTGCATGAAGCTCGATGACGTCCGATATTCCGCAGTGGAAACGTCACGGTCTCGCTACGTCGAAACCAGGTGGCACCATAGCATGGTCGCCCCGTTAAGCGGTTCAACCATCACAACAGTTATGAGGAAGGGGTGTATGAATGTGGCACAAATCTCGGGCGTGAAGATTGCGTCCCTTGTAGATAAGGGCGCGGCGTAGAAGACACGTAAGAGCTTCCTGGTCGTAAATGCGGTCCAGAGTGTTAACTAGGACAAACGAATCATCATGTCGAGCGCACCGTACGTTGAAGCTCAGTACACGCAATTAGTGGACAGAGGAGAATACGTCCTCGAGATCGCTTCAAGGTATCTGCGACATAATCTGCTCGATATCGGAGTAGGAGCGACGTTGTCTGGCTACACTGCCCCGGCCTTCCATGGCAGTCGCTGACGATAAGATTTGTGTCAAACACTACGAGGTTGCGTAGTAGAACGGGCTCCATTGATGGCCGGGAAAGGGTAGGGAATATGGTGTCTGAGTCACAAGAGTTGTAGGTGTTTTGCACTGACGTTCGGCTTTCTTGCCGTTTGGAGCAGTCCCTCCATGTACTGCCGGATTCGGAGCTGATCAGTTGAGGTAACCGCAGTTTACGAGTTCCACCACCCCACTAATTAACTAGGCTAGAGCGAGCTCGTTCAGGGGAGTATTACAGGGACGATAAGCAAAACGAAGCAAATGCCGGTGCGTGCAAATGTTCGGTTTTAGGACGAACGCCACGCTTGTGTGCCCTTCTCATAGCCCGGCGGTGCTTCTGTACGTCGCCGCTAATCGCGGAGGCTAGCTGTGATATACTACAGTATGCCCTACAAAAGCACCGAGCTGCGCATTCTTCAAATTGCTGATGTTTACTACGGTGGAACCCGTCAACTTGATCATCAGCGCAAGCGTTGACGCGTTCTACTATAGATATAGCACGTTTGGCGTTTTAATGTTTTGGATGACGGGGGGCTCCTTAGCCCAAAATCACTTACTAATAGTATAGGAATGTCATTCTACTTCTGCAATATGCTTGTTCTGTATAAATGGACCACGAGTTTATTCATCGGATTGCACTTTTAGTTTGCTCAAAATAGTTTTTTCGGTCACTTACTAATATCGTATAGAGCTCCTCAAGTGAGGAGCTTCAGAAAACAAAGTGGTGAACCTCTATCATCGTAGAATGTGTCCGAACGTGAATTATACCTATACACATTGCCGATTTTAGTCTTCTGTCACAGCGGTTCGTGCCGTGCTGAGCCAGCCCCAAACCACGACCCGTGGTACTACGTTGATATGAACACACCTGACCAACGCTTTTATCTTGCACGCGACAGATCTCCCGAAGAGAATCTGGAGCATCCCCTGACGACGACTGTGTCGGCCGCCACGGCCCATTCAAGGGTGGCTATGCCGGTCTCGTACGGTCTCGACGACACGGCAGCTGCTCCTCCCTGCAAACGCGTAAATACATGGTGTCTCCCTTGGTACCGTGGTGGCGCTAACGATGGCAATGGCGACGAAACTGACTATCATGGGAGCGAGGCGGGCAACTCACCAGCGTCGAACTCGGCGTCTGCGCCACAGACCAAAACACTTGCCAACGGGAAACCGTTCCGGGCACGAACGGAGACGACGCCTATGAATCTTGCGAGGATCCACTCGGGAACGGGAGGGGACACGTTCAGCTCCAATGCGGGAGATGGTCTGAAGCCACGGAGCTTGCTGGCTCAGCCACACATCCGCACCCTCCTGTTCATCGATGTACTCTATTCGGTAGGTGTCTTGGGCTCGGGTGCACATATCCGTGTTCCGCTTTGGTTGGGTCTTCCAATCGTCGGGCGGTTACGATGGGGGTCTTGACGCTTGCGGCTGATTGAGTTATCGCTCTGCTTATTTGCCTTGAAAGGTTACGCAGCACACTGTGGGCTCGTAACCAGTGGGCAACGACCACTATTCGCAAGGTCTAATCGGATCCAACTGCATCCCATATACGTTCTAGCATGCGCACGTCCAACTGCCGATGCAAACCAAACCTAAAGGCAAAACATGCTACCCCATTTCTACCGCTCTCCTTGCACGCGCCCTGAAGTTATCCTACTCTGGATTCAATGAGGTGTACTCCCTGTGGTCTCTCAGTACCGTCGCCAACGGGGGGCTCGATTGGTCCACTGTTCAGATCGGACAGGTGAGACTAACGGACGTCGTGATGCAAGAGGTATATCGTCCAGGCCTTACGTTAGATAGCTAGCCCCCTCTTTCTATTCGCCCGATTCTCTCGTAAAGTAGCAATAGTCTCGCCGTGTTCCGGACATTGACAGCTTCGGCTCAACAGTTTCAGCAGTTGTAAGGCAGCATCGTTGAAAGCCCACATGCGACCAGTATTTTGAAGCGAAGTAAAGCCTACCGGCAACGTCGAGACGAGGGGGGGTGTACGGGAAAGATATTCGACTGAACGCCTTGCCAGTCCCTTCTGCGTTTGACGTTGCTCGTACCCAGCCGAACAAAACACTCACAACAACGGATCATATAGTAGCTGCCGCGAACACCTTCACTTGCAGTGTCAATCACGACGACAATGGTGATGTTTGTGTTGGAGCTCCCGATGCCCGTGTGGCACGCGCAATTTCCCCACATAACCCACCCCCCCGCCGCTCCCACACCATGCTCTGTATCCGAAAGGATGAGTGGTCAATGATCATATGACTAAGGCAAGCAGAAAGTAAGGACGCCCCGCCCCGCACCCCTCTCACGCCCTCCCTCACCCCCTTGACAGGTGTTTCTTACTTGCGGATTCATGGTGCTGGTCTTCGAGATTTTTGCCGTACCGAACCTAACGCCCAGGTTGGGCATCAGGCTATTCCAGAGGATCGGGTCGATCTTCGAAGTCCCCACGTACTTCCTGTTCCCCGTGCTCTCCACCGTGAATGCCGCCGGTCTCCCAGTCGCGTTTACCTCGCTCATGCTCCTCTTTACGTGCTACGTGTGCTCGAACTCGGTGGGTGGCTGTTGTCGCGGTGTTTAGGTTAAACGCAAAGGTGAATGAAAAAACCGTGTTTCGTTGGGCTCTGGGGTAAAGTGTAGATCTCACGGAAGCTGACGCTCGGCCCGGAGCAGAGAATAAGTATCTTGGAGACGAGCCGGGACCATTGTCGACTTTACTGTTGTCGAAAACGCTCGGACTCTCGCATGTAGAGCACGGATATCGTATTTCATAAACTTCAAAGAGAAAGTCGTCGTCGTGTGGTAGTGTCAAAACTGCATTCGTGCTTCTTTAGCCTTCTGTCGTTGGTATAGTTGATTGCTATCGGAGTCGTTCCACGGTAGGGGATGAACTTTTGCACCGGTTGAGCTCCTCAAGTATGGCACTACCGGTTGGTATGGTAAATTTACGAGTATACAAATATGGTTTAGGACACTACCTCATAGAAATGTTGGTCGAGTTGCGCGAACGAATGTCTTCGAAGTCATGTTAAGGGTGAGGTGTGGAACTCCTCATGCTAGGAGCTCAGAAACATATTGCTGCACCCATACCTTGGGATGACTCGTCGACCGGGTGGGGCCAATTATGCGGGAAGCGAAAATGTTACTGATCGTAGGGAATTAAAAGCTGTGGCCTCACAAACCACTCTCTGAAGCCCATCAGAAGCTGGTGTATGACTATTGCCAGCGACCGCACCAAAAACGGAGGCCTGAAGCTGCCTACCTATAGCGGTATTCACGTGAGCTGAGTGCGAACCGATCACCAGCCCTTCGCACTCCAACCCTTTCACATACGCCGTGCTTTGCTTGCTTCTCCTCCGCAGTTCTACATAGGCATGTCGTTGGCCATAAACAATGCCACGGGGCCAAGCAGGCGGGGGGAGCTGAACGGGATTTCGATGGCGGTGACCTCTTTGGCGAGGTCGATCTCCCCCATTGTCTTCTCGGCAATGTTCGCGTTCTCGATCGACGGCAGCCACCCTTTCCCCTTCGACTTCCATTTCGTGTTCTACCTGATCGGCACGATGCGGCTTGCCGTCGCCTTCATGGCGTGGAACAAGATTAACGATACAGAAGTTATGAGGGAATGGAACATGATTACCGATATGGAAGGCACGGGGGCGCGGAGCAAGGTTAAGGCTTCAGAAGCGATGGGGAAACCCATCTATAGAGAAGGAGCCTTAGAACGTGGCGGTAAGGTATAGAGCAGTCGCAGCTGCTTACGAGGAGAACCGATGTACGCTATGAGTCATCCCATGGTAGGGGTTGCACTTTTTGGGGTCAGACGTTCCTGACCGGTTGAGATCCTAAAGTGAGGAACTACCGGTTGGTATGATCGTTTTACGAGTGCATTTGTTTTAGGACTATTACTGTAATAGCGGATACAAATGTCGAACGGGTTGCGCGAACGAAAATCTTGGAAGTCATGTTTCGGGTGAGATATTGAGCTCCCCATGTCAGGAGCTCAGAAACTTATTGCTGCGCCCCTACCGTGGGATGACTCCTATACATACTGCAGGTGGCGTGAGACGCGTTGGTGAGCCTGCAACTGACAGGTCGACGTGATGCAGTAGACGCTCCGTGCTCTTCCCGTTCGACGCACCCCAGTGAACTAAACCAGTGAACACACTGGTCGCACGTGACGCTCGGTATCGCAAAGCGAGAGGGGTGTAGGCGTGACAATTATTTAAATAGGAATGTATCAGTAGCTGTTTGAAATACGTGGTAGCATAGTTCAAAAACGCGTTGTCTTTCGTATATACTTCGTATGACAATGTACGATATCATAAACATTTTACGACTTGCCGTCGTCATCGATGCGCGCGGTTGGTGAAAGATCGAGAGAACCCTCAACGTACGAATAGCATCGCCGATTACGGTTGCAGCAGTTCGGTCACGTTTAAGGCTGTTTGTTTTACTAGGGCTTGTTTTTCCAGCGACTAAAACCCACTCGAGCGAGTGGCTGCCGCGTTTGTGCGTTTCGATTTCGTGTTACAATATGCACCACTATGGATTTGTTTGGTACGCTGCGCTGATCGAGCACCTCGTTTATTTTGAACCGTTTTCGACAAGCCTGAACTCGGTACGCAGTATTAAAGGGAGTGCCCCCCCCTACCGTACCCTTTGTCCGGCGGAAGGACAAGAGACCTTTACTCCTGGGTATGACTTAGGCACCTCTAGCTTCATGATGCGTTCTCTGCTTCGATCGTAGCCCTGTCAGGCAATGGCGCGACTGAAACACGTGTTGTCACGGTCCTTCTCTCACCCGGGGTAAAACCACCTGGTACGTTTGTTTGTACTATTCGGTTTCATGCTCTTCTCGTGTAAGCTGAATTCGATTTTGTTGTTTTTGGTGTTGGTGTTAAGACTTTAGTAAATACTTCTTGCGCTTTTGTGGTGTAAAATGAGGCCAAATAGCGTACTTTTCGGCGGCAGCGGCCCCCCGGAGGGCGCCTCCACCAGGTTCCCCTCGGGCGGGTGAGGCTTTTCGGGCTAGCTTTGCTCGCCTGTCTTTAGCCGGCGAAGCCGACTGGCAACTACTGTAGTTATTTGTCGTGAAATGCCGCCCATTCACAGTTACAAACTGTCTAATGCGCCTTACTTGACTACCAGACTACAGCAGTACTCGTACACCGTTCATTGTCAGGTGGTACGCAGGTAGACATATTTTGTGGTGCTGTGGGCTACACTTCTGCGTCCATCTGAGCATCAACTAAACGTGTATTGTTGCTCTAAAAATGCTATTTAATCATGATCGCGACAGTTGTTTGTTGTTGCCAGTCAGGCGTTTCTTAACACGCCCCGTCGATAGAAGTCGCGTCTGCAGATGTCTACGTCAATATCACTAACAAAGCCAGCGATATTTGAAAACTCTACGATGCGCTCGACGCCGTACTTGGGTCCAGTGTTGCAATAGGCGTGCGGTTCCTGACGATTGGCACGAGCCACTGTGAGGTGGGCACCTGGTCTGTATAGCGTTGAACGATGGCGGTTTTTGGCTCGAGGTGAAGCAGACGAAATATAATAAAGAAGAAGGAACTAGTTGTTTGCAGTGTGAGCTCGGAACAAATGCACGCTCTACACGGCTGGAATTACCCTGCCGGTCGTTGTAATGACCGACCCACAACCACATTCCTTGAGCTACAACCACATTCCTTGAGCTTGCTCGCGGAAATTGCTCTTCCGTGGCACGTCAAATGCGTACCGCGTGTCATGGTCGATGTCCTGACGACCTATTACGGAGGCCTATAGTAATCGGAAGCCACGATATATACCGAGATGTATATGTTTGTATATGTATGTTTCCTTGTTTTTACGAATAACGTTTGGTCCTGACGACTACTATATGTGCCCCCTGAACAAAATATCTAGACTGAAGTTACGCCATGTATTGATTTTTCCGAGATAAGCGTTCATCTATATGTATAAATTAACTGCAAAAGTCCGTCTTTCATGCTAACGTACCAGGTACCAATTATGGGTATGTCCTTACTTCAATAGCGCTCCAACATGCCACTGAAAAATGACAGGTGACTGTTTGTTTGAAAATGTTTGGCCTTCACAATGATCTGGCATTTCAACACAATCATCTCAGCTTCAACAACTTATATCAACCTACGGGGGGTGCTCCTACTGCTACCAAGTACGCAACAACTCTTGTCGCAGAGCAGCCCTTCCCGTCTTCTGCTTCTTCGCTGTAAGTTAGCCCCATCGTCGCGCGCCTGTTAAGGTGAGGAAGAGATCCTGAACCAGACCTTGTGAGTCATCCCACGGTAGGGGTTGCACTTTTTGGGGTCAAACGTTCCTGACCGGGTGAGCTCCTGAAGTGAGGAAGTAAAGGTTGGTATGATCCTTTTACGAGTGCATTTGGTTCAGGACTAGCGGATAGAAACGTTGATCGGGCTGCGCGAACGAAAATCTTGGAAGTCATATTTCGGGTGAGTTCCTGAGCTCCTCATATCAGGAGCTCAGGAACTTATTGCTGCACCCCTACCGTGGGATGACTCTTGTCCGAATTGCGTGGTGACGCTTCGCTCGGCGGAGGATTATCTCACCAGTGAGTTCACCATGCCCTGCGCATTCATTACCGTCAAACAGCAAAGAGCAAAAGAGGGGCAATGCGTAGTATCAGATTATGAGTGGGAAATTGTTCACAATCCTGTTTGTGGGACCCCAGGCATCGATAAGACCAGCGAGTAGCGAGCACAGGTGATGTACAACTATTTGTGTATGTCATAAGTAGGCGTATGAGGTTGCGGTATTTGACGTACGGTTATATTTGCCACCGGTAGTCTTGTGGCGGAGTCAACGACAACACCCGGACTCAAAGTCCCTAGTATGACGATACGTTCATGTGAGAGTGACCACAACAACTGCTTTTGTGGTACATGTAGTAGAAGAGGGGGCATATCCACCCGCAACCGGTCGAAATTACAGATGACGTATTTGAAGTAGATACGAAGTATTTGAAGATACAGAGTGAGACCCTTTTTGGATACGAACTTAGTCGAAACGGAATTGGTCGTAAGTCGCACGTCGCTACCAACGAGTGACGAGTTGCCCGTGTGCAAATGTCAACCAAGGACTTATCCCTAAGGACATGGCATGTGTGCTATGCCTTCGTTGGATGACCTGGCTGCGGAAGTGGGTCGAGCCATCGGGCCATCGACAGTAGTGCGCGTGACCTCGAACGTTAAAGAGTAGATTGAAATACACCAGCCGACTGCTGTTGTCATATATTGAAACAACCGACAGGTGGCGGGCGACTGGCGAAAGAACATGCATTACATCATGTGAAAATAGTATGATACGTGGAACATGTAACACATCTGGAGAGGTAGATGTCGGGAAAAACACAAGTACACGAACACTATTAAGAAATTATATACTGAACACCTACCACTTACTGTAACATTGGACAACAGCTCCACAGCAGCTTTGCCTTGTCTGGTACATTAAATAGTAGTGCTGTATGCCTGCACCACAAGCGATCAGCAGTGAGGATTGTTGACATGCGTCCACAGGTGGGGGCTCGGTCGGAGTAGGTTCACAGGTGGGTCCTCATGGTGGCAGCGCGGGA
>JBBMKB010079476.1:0-12685 GCA_037833945.1 Alaria marginata
ATAAATCGTTTCATGCATGGCCGTAGTCTTGTATATGATCATAAGAGCCTCGCATCCTTACAATGCTAGGATGGACCACGTCGGTTTTCCACCGAGCAGGCAGACATCGCGCGTGCACCAAGCGCCAAGCGCCGTGAGGCGTTTGGGCGAGTTTCATGTAGGGTGAGATGCGGGGGCGGAGCAGTGTGGTGTGGTTAGAGTGTGCATCTCCCTCCAGAGGATTCGAGGGGCGTGAAGAGGCAGTCTGTAGTGTCGCCGGAGCTAACCACTCTCTCATCTGTCACTACGAGGTTACTATCTCGACTTCCTCGCAGTATCCTTCCCGAAGGCCATGGAGAACGCCTATCTGTCCCTTGTCTATATTTAATAGTGCTCCCGAAATACCGATCCAAAAAGTGCGAAGTTCTATTGTGCAACGAGCACATCCTGTTTAACCCGGGGAGCCATTACACCCATCCTTGTGTTTGGAGATACAGACACCTTGAACTCGGCGCAATATTTTGGTGTTGTTGTTGTTGTTGTTGTTGTTGTTGTTGCAGGTTTGAGAGTGATAACGGCACCGCGCCTAAACCCCTTTTCAACTCATAATCTATCCTATTAATATGCGGATTCCTCCGGGGGGCTTGTCCCTATTCCGGGAAAACAGAGCTAAAGGTGGCTAATGTCTCGACTGCTACCCTACGTTCGCTACAGGGTATAAGCCCGGCTCTGTGCCTCACCGAAAATTGATATGTATTGTAAATTATTCGTGGCGGCGTCACGCAACAAAACATGACGGCGGTGCGTATCGCCAATTCTAGGGACGCGCGCTACGATACTATCAACAGCACTGTCTGGCCAAATGCTGTTCTGAGTGACGGCACTCCTTAACCCGAAATCGTCAGAATTATTTTATTGGTTTGCAAAAAAAGGCGTTTTCATCTGGATATTTCCAGCGCTTTTAATCTGAATCTCAAGCTTTCCTGACGAACCTGCCTGCCTGTATACCTAGGCGATGGGTCTGTTGGTCAGTTATTTGTGCGAGGTATAGAGCTCCTCAAGTGAGGAGCCCCTGAAAATAAAATGGTGCACCTCTACCTCGGCAAGCGTTCAAAAAGAGGTACCAGTACGCCTCAAGTACCTTCACCGCAAACGGTAAAATGTCGCCCTCGTTGTGTCCGCCGCAGATACCCTTGGTGCAGGTGGGCATGTCGAGCGTGTCGTCGCGTACGGCGGACCAGTCGCAGACCATTCCGGTCTCCCCGATGACGTTGCCACGATCGTAGCCCCAAGTCTCATCGAACTTCCACCTGTAGAGGGCAGGCAAACGTTGCGAGGAGATCGCGTTTGTCCTTAGGCGCGTC
The DNA here is from genome assembly GCA_037833945.1 of Alaria marginata. NCBI lineage: Eukaryota > Phaeophyceae > Laminariales > Alariaceae > Alaria > Alaria marginata. The sequence goes on from JBBMKB010079476.1 coordinate 1,344, forward strand.
TAGGTCGTGTTGGCCCTTTCATAAACCAGGTCGGTAAAGAGGTATGATATCGCCGAAAAATCTTTAGCCTCGAGTCTCGTCGAAACTTTAATCCGTGGGCACACAACACATGCTAGAAAAGAGAAGACGGGTATTTGCGGCGCGTCACGACACCTCCTACGGTGAATGGGCACCGTTTGGGTTGCATGAGGGCTCCACACGTTGAGGAGCTTCATACTTCTCACCCTAAGGTGGGTTTTGAGAGTAAAGAGAAAGTGCAACCCGATGAACAGACGTATCGCCTCTCTAGGCATAACAAAAATATTCCAAATTGCAAATAAACAAGAGTGGCATTCCGACGACTTGAGGTTAAGGGGGGGGGGGGGCGGGGCAGATATTTCAGAAATAGCTGATTTAGCAAAAACATGATACATACCTCTATCGTTCCACGCGTCATACGAGTGTTATGCGCCACTGTATAGGGAACGTTGCGGATTTACACTGTGATATGCCAGCAACTCACTCGTCACCCTGATCCCTCGCCAGCTTCCTTCTCCAGCTCAGGAAGCGCTCGGCAGTGGGGTGTATCACCCAGAAGAGGGGATCGTACGGGGCTGACGATGTGTACAGTTCTCCCACATGCCTGCAAACACCGGCAAAAAGACGAGAGCACGCGCGACCAGAGTGCGCGAGGTCAAGGTTTTAAAAAAACTTGCGCGGGCAGGCTACGGTGAGGATCATTTAGGTGTGTGGTTTATGGGGCCCCCCACTTGCGGATCTGACAATTTACTGGCTTTGGAAACACATCACGTCCGGTAGAGGCGCACCAGTTTCTTTCTGGGGTTCACCTCGTTCGGGCAGCTCCGTGCTTAACCCACAAACTGATGCTGAGTAAGAACTGAAAGTGCAACCGGATGAAAACAAGCCCACGGCCTAGGTATAACAAAATATTCGGATTGTAAAAATATCGAGAATGACATCCCGACCCGACGAGTTAGGGCTAAGGAGCCCCATCGTTGTTCAGAAAAAAAACTGCCAAAAACAGACCTACTTATATCGTAGTACACGTATTCGGGAAACAAAGTGAAGGTGCAAGTTGATGAGGAATCCCATGGCTTTGGTCCGTAGCGAAATACAGAGACACAAAACCAATCGTACTCCAACAACACTGCAAACATCCCAGCTTTGAAGGGCCCCCCCGTCAGTCAACATGTTAAGGCTAAAACGTGCTTGCTCCTATAGTAACACACGCATATTCTGTAGGATGGCCCCTTAGTACATCTGTACAGATGGTGCAGATCCGCGGGTGAACGGGTTTTGTTTTTCATTCTACAGTGTTATCCCGTCTGTCTGACGTGCGAAATCTTGATATATGGCAGAATATAACGCCCTCTTTGTGTGCCAAACCCGACGGGACCCCCAGGTTGTGCTTTGGTTGGAGAAACGCCGAAAATCACCGCCCAAGCTAGCAGTCAACGATGACTGCTACCACCGCGGTATTGATGGTGTACCTTTGTGCCACCACGTAAGTAGATGCAACGCATTGTCTTGCGTAGTTACTGCTAGCTTAGGCCAAGTAGTTGCGGTACATCTCTATCATCACAAAGTCCCAAAAGAGCCGAGGATACGGTAAAGCGGTCACGATTAGGGTCTCTTTCCGTCACCGACTCTTAAGCGATTGTTTCACGCGCGCGGCTTCCCCGTGTGCTTTTCTATTCAACGATAACATGCGCACCGCTGTTAATTCGTTTTTTGTAAGGCTGCGCCAATAAATCAGTGTGGAGTCCATTTTGTTCTCTGGTGAGATACTGCGCCACTCGAGTGATTGACTCAAAGTCGGTGGAGAAGACGATAGCATAACATGATAGCACCCCCCCCCTACCGTAGTTTGATCAAAGCAATACACTGCGTACCCGGCGTCACAGAGCGATTCCAGCGCCATCTTCCAGAAAGCATTTTCGAACGCCTCTCCGCGGTCCCCCGCGATGTGGAAATGATCTTCGTCCTCGTCGTAGACCTTGCGAGCGACGCCAGCAATCAACGATCGAGATTTGTTTTTACATCACCACACACAGCAGTTTCAAAATGTTATGGGGTCTGGTCTTCGTCGTACACCCACCCCCGGCAATCAAAGGTCGGTGAAGCGTTTACGAGGACGGCAGTGTCGGAGTTTTATGTCCTCATCGTACACCTGACGACGCCAACAGTCAACGACCGACCTAACTTTTGTCAGAGCTGTCAGCTGCATGATGGAGCGGCCTTCTTCACCGTATGGCTGGCGACAACCATCGATGACACGGGTCGCTCTCTATGTATTTTTCCCTATTTTCCGAGTACGTGCGTCATACGATATGGTATCATGGTATCATATATACCATGTAATACGGTACGAGCACAACAGAGTCCACGACAAACGGATCTGACGCAGCCGTTGCTGTACCGCTACTGTTGTTATTATGTACCTCGGCTGCGCGGCTGCTTTTTAAGTTTGGGGGAAGGGTGGGTTTCCATCATCGTACAAACGCCTTTATCATAACCGTGCCAAGATGTTATGGAGGGGCGATCGCTGTATACCTGACGCCAACAACCAACGGTCAACAAAGCTTTAATCACCCCAATGCCGGAGTATTATGGGGTTTCCACAACGTGGGCGTGACCTATCGAGGGGGCGTGCCAGAGTGGGCATCTTCGAGCGCCTTTTCACGGCCCCCCCATGCCCCGCAACGTGAAAAATACATTCGTCCTTGTAGTCATACACCTGACGCCAACAATCAACGGCCGACAAAGCTGTTCATTTTCTGTTTGGTCGCCACAAGCAGTGTCAATACGTTATGGCGTTTGATCAGTGCGGGCGTTTCATGCAAGGGTCATATACGTATCTTAACGAACTTTACCGAATCGATATTTTTGCCACCCATACTAACGGTGTGCGTGTGTGCTTGACATTAGACTGACATTTCCACCCCATCTACATCAAGCACGGCGAGTGTCTGTGCCGATTCGTCTCCTCCTAGGGAGACCAGGTCTGTCGCTACAAACTATAAGACAGTGATACACATCGCAAATACAGTAAATAAAGTGGTTCGGCCATGCGATGCCAAAAGCAATGAATCCGAGTTCGGGACCTCAGCAAGCCGGCAGACCTGACTACTTGCAACGGAGACATAAAATAAAAGTGGAAAATAAGAAAAACCAAAACAAGTATGTAGGAAAAACAACAAGAAAGAAAAAAAAAAGAAGACAGGGGGGGGGGAAGGCAACAACGTGATAGTTTTAATAACATCCATAATTATTGAAGCCACGATTCGTGACAAAAATGACGTAATTTGTGTTCAGACGTTGCAAGCAGCGTCGTGGGGTTGTTTTGGTTGACGATCGCATATTGCTCACCACAGTGCGCTTGGTAGATTACGCGAACAAGTACGCAGCAGCCGTCACGTCCACTGATACATCATACAGCGACACTCCCCTCCGTGCCTAGTAGAACTCCGAGGGGCAGCTGGTGCGGCAGATGCACTCGTCCCGACCACAACTTCAAAATAAATCCTAAAACCAAAATGCCTCTGTACATCCCATCTAGCTATCCATATTGTGGCACGCGTCTATATTATATGATAACAGGCACCCGTAAACGTCAAGGTCTTTTCCAGAGCGACGGTAACCTAAGAATAAGACTCACCACGGCGCCGCCGGTAGATGCTGCGAACCAGTGCACAGCCTTCACGTCCATGAGAACGTCGTACGGCGACATCCCTTGCGATTCGTAGAGCTCGGAAGGGCAGCTGGTGCGGCAGGTCGACTCGTCCCCGCCCCCGCTCGTTTCGACGGAGCACGTGTCGGGCACACGCAGGTAGCCCTTCCTCCAGAGGTACTTGGTGAGGAGGGGGACTATGGAGCTGTAGCCTGCACATAAGGCCGCGGAAAATACCATCGATAGTTGGGAAACGTTGATCGAGAGCGAACGACAACAATGATTGTTTGGCGACAGGAAACAAACGTCGATTAGCCTCATTTTTGGTTTCATATATCAACACTACGAGTACACCGGGCTCAATTCACTCAGGTCCTAAGACCGTCACGTAGAGTTGCGGCCGGTACGCGTTTGAATGCCACACTTGCCTGCGTATTTTTATTTTTTATTTTTCAAACGCCATCCACCACGGTGTAGAGTCATCCAACGCTACGGGTTGCACTTCTGGGACTAAACTTTTCTGCCCTTGTTGAGCACCTCAAATGAGGAGCTACCGGCTGGAATCATCATTATACGAGTGTGTAATTACTTTAGGGAGTAGCCCATATAAGTGTTGGTCGGGTTGGATTGCGCGAACGCGTGCTGCCATCGAAGTCATGTTTTGGTTGAGATATTGAGCGCCCCGTGTTAGGAGCTCATGAATTTCTACTGCACCCCTACCATCGGATGCCTCGATAGGGGTTGCACTTTTTGAGCCAAAACTTTTTCCGACCGGTTGGGCTCCTCAATGTGAAAACCTACCGATTGGTATGATACGGTTAGGTGTATATTTTTGTTTGGGACTACTATTACGGGGGAACGTAGTTAATAGGACCAAATATTGGTAGAAAAAATGAATAAATATATAGGTTTTTGTGTATACCGTAGGTCCTATTAACTACGTTCCCCCGTAATAGCGCGTAGAAAACTGCGTCGCGTTGCGCCAACGAATGTGTTCGTGAGGTAATGTTTCGGCGTGAGATACCGAGCTCCTTGTGTTCTAGGAGCTCAGAACACTTCGGCTGCACCCCTACGGTGGCCTGATCCGGGTAGCCTTTCCTCCAGATGTACTTACTGATGAGGGCGGGCCGTGTCACTGAAAATTGTGTGCATGTGCATGTTGAGGCGGCTTGCACAAAATATACGAAACGCCTTTCAGCTGCGAGAACGAAGATTTCGTCGAAACTCGTCTTCCCAAAACCGGTTTTTCCGTTATACTGCGGTCTGCGATAGAGGTACCGTAGTGCATTTCGATTGTTTGCTTCTGAATGACGGGGGGGATCCTGAACCAAAAATAGTCGGAATGTCACTGTTGGTTCGCAATATATACATACCTTTTATACCTCGCCCATGCGTTCGGTCATCTGGTTGCCCTTTCGGTTGACGCAAAAAAAATATTTTGGGTGAGATATAGAGCTCACCCATGTGAGGAGCCTCAGAAGACAAATACTATTATTACGGGGGACCATAGTAAATAGGACCTACCGTAAACACAAAAACCTATATGTTTCTCTATTTTTACTAACAACATTTGGTCCCATTTACTATGGTCCCCCGTAATAATGGTGCTCGTCTACCGTAGCATGTGTCACAGAGCACGACACACAAAAGCTAGATCTTAGATTTGCTGTTTTGATATATTATGCCAGAGCTGCACCACACACTATCTCATTCGGCAGCACGTGTGCTCCAGCGCCGTGTCATGAGCACCCCACACGCGGAAAAAAAACGACCCATAAGCTTCAGATCGTGTTGATGAGGAATACATATTAGAGTATATCGGAATGCCTAGCTACATTTATGTATGTTTTCTGCCTTAAGATATCTATAGGTATGCTATCTGCCTGGGTACGTAATACGCACCTGGTACATACCTGGCAGATATTATCTGCCTCGATACATCTAGAAAATGAAAAAGAAAAAACAATTCGATCTACCCGATGTGTGACAGAGTGAAAACAGCGAGGAACCAACGCGACAGCGGCAACGAGGATATCTATTGTATGTGTCAATCGCCACACAAGTATCTGCATTAATGCCTTCCACTTGTGCTGAACTTCCAAGTTACCACCAAAGGTACTCAGGGATGAGCGGACGCGCTCTACCCCAGGGGTAGCGCCCACTTTTTCGGGAGGGTCCTCCTTTGAGGAGCCCCGAAAAACGCAACCAAAAACGTGACTTCGATCAAATTGAATGTGCAACCCGATGGGCCACCCCACGGCCTGGGTTTCGTGTCGAAGAATGTTGCAAGGTACAACGGCGTTGGGTGGTTCCTGAGTAGAGGAGCCCTGCCAAATCCCATTGGTGTCTGCGGAAAAGAGCTACCACTCTGCACGGAAATATAACATCGTTTCGTATTAAAATTTTATGATAAAACGGACCTTATATTTCCGTACAGAGTGATACCGTTATAATCGTGGCACGCGACGGCGAGACACTGTAACCGTAACCTGTGCATTTTGTTTGGCGATTTTGTGGCGAAACGTCCTTTCTCAACAAAACCTTTAAGGGCAAGCGGTTAAACCTCTCCGTATTCCTCAATTCGAAAACAACCACGCTGTATCTGCAGAAAAACAGGTTGTGTCCCCGAATCCGTGGGTGGGTGCGGATCTTCACTTGCCCGCGGTCTTGACGCTCTCTTCTCCGGATTCCCGCCCATGCGCCACTCACACTGCGATATTCGCCGGCCCTTGGGTGTCCCCGGTGATAAAAGACAATGCTTCGTCCCGACAAAAAGTTAACTGTGAACAAGAACAGCCTATTACAGGGGAACATAGTAAACAGGACCTAGGTTCACACGAAAAAACTATATATTCTCCTATTGTTGCTCATAATATTTGGTCTTGTTTACTATGGTCCTATCTTACCCCTGATAAACAATCCATGCTTACTTCCAATTTACTTCTTCTCGCGTCCTTAAACCGGTTTGGAGTTGTTCTTCACTTGCCTGCGGTTTTGATGAAGCTTTCCTCCGGGTCTGCCCATTCGCCACCCACTGCGATATGCACCGGCCCGTGGGTGCCCCCGTTGAGACAGTTGTTGATGGTTGCCAAGTCCACCGAGTCAAAGCACTGTTGGTACGTTTCGCAGGTGACCATGTCCGTCTTGTCCTGCGCGCGCCAAAGTATCCACAACCGCGCAAAGAGTAAGACGGCAGCAAGCACGCTTTCACATTAAACATGGTTCGTGTTCATTCGCTCCCCACACCTCGGTGTGTAACGACCGGTGGACGCGTCAGCGAAGACACATCTGTTGATAGCCGACATCATGGCGACTGCTGCGTCAAATAACCTTTCATAGGCTTGACAGCTCACCATGGACGTCTTGTCCGACGGTACCTTACCACTTATTCGAGAAAATAGTTGACATACTCTTTGGACTATATATACCTTAACCCTAACCCTAACGCTAACCCTAAGCCTAAGCCTAACCCAATCAAACGCAAGCAACCAATGTAGGGCTGATCCCTATCGTCTTGTACACAGTGTGCTACAACCATTTTCTCGAACGAGTGGTAAGCTCTACTGTCGTCTTGTCCTGCGCACGGGTAAGCGAACCCCGTCCGTCCAGACAGAACAAAGGGGGAGCCCAACTATGAAACGAAGGGGGAGGGGTACTCTTGGGTCTAACAGTTTCAGACGAAGACGGGGCTTCTCAATGGGTGCACTGCACTCAAAAGAAATTACAACCCAATTGAAGTTGTGTTTTGCTTATCACTCTTCATTCAATGCCTAGCCCACGGAGTTGGAAATCAGCTTACATCTACAGTTTATCTCAAAAGTAGGTCTAGTCTAGGAGTGTTCGACACGACACGTGCACCGATAGAGGTACAGTAGTACTTAAGCACTCTTTGACAAGATGTTCCCGACTGACGGGGCTCATCACCTACTAATACCTATTACTTGGGAAACCACCCGATATCGTCGACTTACCGTTTTGGTTTAACAGTATCATCATCGGCTGTCTACCTACTACAGGTCATGTGGTTCGCACTTCCATTTTCTCTAAAACAAAACAGTTTATACGAAGTATACTATTTTATGAAGTACGATGCTCCTCCAATGAGGAGCCACCATTCATTTGTGTTGTACAGCATCATCGGCTCTACTGCTGTAGCTCCTCAAGTGAGAACCCTTAGAAAAACAACGGTGTTATTATACTGATGACAGGTCACGAGTCAAAGGTAGCACGTTTTGGCTATTTTGTGTGTTTGTGCATGACGGGGCTCTTTAAACCAAAAATCGTCGTCGGAGATTGATGTCATTCTTGATCCGCAATCTCAAGTATTTGCATACCCATCATATGCACGTACATACAAGCCACGGGTGTGTTCGTCAGGTTGCACTTTCAGCTTTCTAAAAAAAACTGTATTTGGGTGAAGGTAAGTACAGTAGGAGCTCGTCAAAAGCCAGGAAGGCGCCTCAGAAACAAAAGTATCCACCTCTACCGCCCCTGCATGTGTCTTCATGCATTATCGGACAAATTCTACGATAGAGGTTCACCACATTTTTTCTGAAGCTCCTCACTTGAGGAGCTCTATACCTCACCGAAAAAAAATATTTTGAGCAAACTGAAAGTGCAATTCGATGAACAAACCCGTGGCCCATCTATATAAAAAAGGCATATTGCAAAAATAGAATGACATTCCGACGATTTTGGGTTAAGGAGCCCCTTCATCCAGAAAATAAAAACGCCAAAAAGTTCTACCTCTATCGTAGAACGCGTCATTGCCGGGTGGCAACCATATTCAAGCAATGTTTTCATTCATTCCTTGGTTTTCCCTCGGTCTGTTCCTCTCACTGAGGCTCTTTGCGGCTTATTTCTGTGTGATTGTTATATGAGCGATCGACGCACGCGATGCTACTCGTTTAGACTAATTAATACAGGTGCAACAGTGCTTTCAGAGGCTCCTCGTTTCGTATTGGGGAGCTCTATTACCCACTCAACACACACACACAAATACATGAGGAAACAGTGGAATTGCAAGCCGATGAACGATCCCGTGGCCTAAGTGTATAGCACGAATACTTCTCGTATTGAGAAACAAAAATGAAGTTCCGATGATATTGGGTCAAGGTGTCCCGTCATTTAGGAAATGCTTTAGGCAAGACGTATATACTATCCCTACTGTTGATATTGTGTTTGCCATCCGACAATGTATAGCGCTTGTTCCAATCATACCATAAACATATAATAGCGAATGCAAACCCCAATGACTTCAGACATACTGGCATATCCCCACTAATATCTAAACATACCTGGTATGTGTTACCAATCAGACCTGAATATCTGACCAAACTGAACAAAAACACGTTATCGTATACCTGGTATACGTGACGGTGTCAAATCGACGTTGGTACTCGTGATGTATACTGGTACGTTGTATGATGGCACAAACAATTACTCCGGACCTGGCTGTTGGTCATGTTGTGGCGGGTGACGTAGGGAGTTGAGTCGGCGTTCCACGGACTGCGAAGAAGCCCGAACGAGTTGTGCACGTAGTCCCATGCGTCCTGTACAACGTATGTGTATGCAAGAGCAAGAACAAGAAACGGCAAACAAGAACAACAATGGGAAAACGAACAAGAACAAGACCGATAAGAAATATAAGAGTGAAAATAAAAATGAGAATAACAATGGAACAAGAACAATAACAAGAACAAAAACAAAAACCAGAACAAGAAAAATAACAAGAACAAGAACAAGAACATAGGCAACATATTAAGGGTCCGGTAGGAGTATCACTTCGAGGGCCTCGTTCATCAGCGGCCCAGAGACGCTGGCGAGAGCGGCTACTCTACTTCTCTGTGATTTGCGGTTTTCAGATATGCACGGTCATCACTTGGGTTGTTACGCTACGCTGCCTGCGCAAAGTAAAAATGATAAGTATCCGGTTTTCAGTAGGGCACAGAGCTTGCCCTCGGTAGCCTCAGGTAAGAACAGGGACGAGCACCACAACGAGAACAAGGAAAACAAGTAGCGAGCCGGAACAGGAACAGGAACAACACCAAGAACGAGAACAAGAACGAGGACAATACAAACATGAACAAACAAGAGCAACAAGAGCAACAAGACAGTATAGGGGGTCGGGTCTGCGTCCCACGGACTACGGAAAAAAGCCCGAAGGAATCGCGCTTGTGAGATCCCTCGCCGCTTGGGACTACAATAACAAGCCTAGAGGAACAAGACCATCCCTGTGAAAGAGCCATCTACAAAAAGTATTGAGTCCAAGAAGAAGACGAGAACGAGCGACCGACAAAAGTCGGGTGGTGATGAGACTAAGACAATCCCCGCGAGAGACAGATTGATCCGGTTCGAACACCGAACCAGTCCGTGCATTCCCGTGTAGAATAGCATGCATCGACAACGATGGTGTGGTGTGGTGTGGTGTGGTTTTGGCGACTCACCGTCATAACTGGCAGGTAGGCCCAGCGACCTTCCTCGACGGTGTGGAAGGCGTTGTCGGGAGAAGCGTCGCCGAACCAGTCTTCGTCGAACACCCTGGACTGCGCGTAGCTGTCCAGACCTAGAGCAGCTGCCAAACAAAACATTGCGCCAAGCAAGGCGTGCGTGCGCCGTGGAGCATGCAGCAGCAAGAACCACCCAAGTGAAGATCGCTGTAACTATCGTTTGATGTAGGTACCCAAAACCCCGTCGCTCTATTTAGACGTATGTATGTGGAAATTGTTGGGGTCGGTTGTTCGTCTTGACCCTGATTCATGCTGCGAACATCCTGGACTACGCGCAGCTGTTCAACCCCTAGAGTTAGCTGCCAAAACAAAGCATTGTCTAGCGCGCGCGCGCGCCATGCCGCATGCAGCAAAAAATATCGAATCGATGTCGAAAGGGTATCATAACAGAATCAAACTAAATAGTCAAAACGTCACGATCGCGGTCGAGAGGTAGTGTTGGGTAGGGCGCCACGGGCTATGATTGGTTGGGGTACCACAGCTCGACACCAAAGTGTGTGCGACTGACTGGGCTGCCCAACGGAGGAGGAACTCCCCACTTTTTTGTTGAAACGACCTTCAATCGTGTTTTGTTACAGCCTTGACACATGCGCCGGTAGAGGTCCACCCTTTTTTTCTTCCTGGAGCCCCCCACTCAGGGATCTCTATTCCTCTCACCCGAGCACTGATTTTTAAGGAAACTGAATGTATGTGCAAGCCGAAGAACAAACCCGTGGCCCAGATATATATATATATATACAAAACGTTTCACTTTTTAAAAACAAAACTGACATTCCGACGATTTTGGGTTGATGAGCCTCTCTACATTCAGAAACTATTTTGGCTAAAGCGTGCTACCTCTATCGTAGCACGCGTCCCTTACGAATACAGATCAAGTCTACGGTAAGGGGGGCCCTTTTGTGGCCTCTTCTTCCAGCGGCTCGTGGTCTCTCGCGCGAGTGTCTGTCTAATTCCTTTCGTTTTTTTGGTCGTAGGCTGCTGTGCTTGGTTTTTGATTCGCGATACACGCCGCCAGGGAACTGTTTTGATAAGCTCTCGTTTTTGAGCGAGTTCCACGGCCGGCCGGCCGTTGGCGGTACAGTAGTGGTTTCAAAGTGACCGCGAAAAAGGGAACCCCCCCCCCCCCCCCACCTTAGCCCTGGTGTTGCTCCCTTTCCTTCCTC
>JBBMKB010079498.1:0-12682 GCA_037833945.1 Alaria marginata
TTTGGTATGCTCGCGTAGGAAGGGTAGGAGTCCGACCTGTACCAGAAAGTATTTCCTCTTGCCGGTGTTCTCACTTGCTTAAAACAAATGCTATGGATAAGGAAAATTAACATTTTCCCAAAGCGCTTCACTTGAGGAGCTCCAAAAACCGATATTGAGCGAAATGAAGGTGCACCTCGACGCACAAGGCCGCGGTAAAGGTTTCCAAACAAATCGTTTGGCTAAACAAAAATAGCATCTCAACGTTTTCGGGAAAAAGGTGCTCCGTCATTCAGTAAGCTAGACAGTACTATATGTTGTATCGCGGCACGCTTCTTAATAACGTCAACCGACTTTCGACGGCCTGCAGCGAACTCACATGAGCACGTATTGGTGTCCAGGATGCAACAGAAGTCGTCATCGCAGTGCTTGTCTTTCGAGCACTCCACTGAAAACGGTCAAACATCGAATCGAAAACGCGTAGGATCAGTCGAAGCGTCACCGCTGACGTTGGTAGCCTAGCTTGCGAGGGAAGAACACCAGGCGATAAATCCTGTGTCGCACACGACTTCATTGGCGCGGTATTCCTTAATATAGGTCGGATCTATTTGGCAAAACAAATGGCATGTTGATCGTCACAACTACTGAACGTTCACATCGTTGTCAAAAGCTTTCACAGCCTGCGCAGCGTACCGAATATATTAAAATCGGCAATCTACCGTTACCGGATGGAGGTGAAGGTAGGGTTTATGTCTGGGCAGTAGTGGCAGTATATTTCGACTCCCTTGTCAATTTCAAGGCGACGCAACATGTATGTACAATGCAATGTTCATTATATACCCGTGATGCCACCCAAGGACGAGTCAAAACCAACATCTTCCGCCCTGCGTACTGTAAGGTATAATGCGGGCTTTGGGCGGGTCACGTTGACTCACTGCACAACCCCGAGTCCTCGTCGAGTACATCGCTTAAGCATTCGCACAGGTCATCCGCAGCTTCGCCGCCAAGGACCGAGTCTAAGTCGTTGGCTGACGATACGGCAAGACAAAAAACAAGGGGAGAACAGGGTCGTTGTCAAACATGTGTTTAAGACGACGGGAGGCGTGCAGAGCGCCGTTCAAACACAGAGCACAAAACTACGCAAACATCCGTGCTTCCATAAAACAAATAGAACGCAGTTAAAACAAAACAGAAACAAATGCTTTCGTATAATTATTTGTGTGATCCTAGCATCCCGCGTTGTTTTTCACTCTGACAATGTTTTTCGAGTGTGTAGTCGTCCCACGGTGCAGCAGCAGTTTTCAAGGTCTTTGCATGCTTAACATATCACCCGAAACATTATCACTCGAAACAGGACTTTAACGACATTCGCACAACCGGACCAACAAATCTATGCTCTAATTATTAAAAAAAAAAAACACTCTTAAAATTATTATAGCAACTAACTGGTGATTCCTTGCTTGAGGAGCTCAACCGGTCAAAAACGGTTTGCCCCAAAACGTGAAAATCCTTCTTAGTGTGACTCTGTGCTGTCGTTTTCTCTTTTGGTCGACCACCCTCTGCTGACCGTATGAACGTTGCCATGTATTAGTTGATGGGCAATGTATTCGCGAAATTATAGTAAAGGGCATACATTCAGATAACAACCCATTGCAGATATCTACATATTCCTTGAGCAGTGTCTGGGGACACAAGGACCCACAACGAAGTAGCTATGCATAGCAAGGACCCACTCCGACTTGGTTGTGCTTTGTAGATGTTTGTTATCCATTAGGCATTTTTTATGTGCCATGTCTTGTCCGCTTGTACCATATGGCACACACTGTATTTGATCTTGGTACCGCGCGTTAGCCTTCCTGGCCCTAGTTTTTGGAATACTACGCATTATGTTCGGCCAAGAGTTTCGTACAACAACACAAACTGTGAAGCGCGTGTTTCTTCTTGGTGATGTAATAACTGATGTGAGCTGAAATATTCGACGGCACCAGTGGTGTTTCGAATCTAACACTAACACTTATCCTAACACTAACACAACAACACTCGTCCAGACCAAATTGTCATGAATACCATGTTGGTTGAGGCGTCCTTGGTATTGGCGTCATTGCCCACCACAGAATGTGCTTGGTCATTACCTAAGCCGTAATTCAGGATCGAAAACCTTGTTCAACAGCGCGATACAAACATCATCCACCCTGATGTCTGCGCGCGTACCGCGATGCATTCCATTGTGAAGGCATGAATCGTACTCACATGAACACGTGTTGGTGCTGAGGATGCAGCAGGAATCACCGTCGCAGTGCTTGTCTTTTGAGCACTCCACTGGAGAAAGTCAACGTCACAGCCGACAAAACACAAGAAAACCAGACAGCGGGTTGCCGCCAAGGTTAGCAGACTAATCGAGCCGCGGGGAGGACAGCGCGCGGTGGACATTGTCACGAACGAGACATTGTCGGGTCAGGGTGATCTTAGTTACTGCGCGATTCTAGGTATGCTACAACGACTCCGTGCTCTTTCACAACGGCCCAAGGATGTTGTGACTAGTATAACTAAATTCACGCGGGGTTAGCGAGAGATTTGCGGATTTCTTAGTAATATTAGTAATATTAGTAATATTAACATATTTACGGTGTGGTCGACGCGTTGTACAGTGGGGCATACGCCAAAAAACGCACGAATATGCCTTGACTATTATCGGGACGGTTGGGCAGTGTACGGCGGCAACACTAGTCAGCGATTTCATAGAACTACCAGATGAAACGTGAGACTGGCGGTGAGGATGGGGTAACCTGCTTGCCAAACGTACGCCACCCCCGGGTGCGATCGGTGTTTAAGCCTTGAGAGTCTCTATTTTAATATTTAGTTGAGCTCTGTGCACGAATACGTAAGATCAGTGGCTGACATCCAGAGCAATATATGTCGGTTAAGAATCCTTCACAACGACAGCAGTGACGTGCCCTACTCGTGCAATCGGTGTTGAAGCCTTGAGAATTTCCATCATTGTGAATAGGTGAGTTCTTTGCACGAATACATAAAATCAGTGGCTAACAGCCAGAGCAATCTATGTCGGTTAAGAATCAATAAAAATGACGAGTCCAAATCGATGCATTCCGGCTCAATGCACGCGTCGGCCGGACCATATTGACTCACTGCACAACCCCGAGTCCTCGTCGAGCACATCGCTCAAGCATTCGCACAGGTCGTCCGCGGCCTCGCCACCAAGCACTGTGTCTTCATCGTTTGCTGGTAATGTGGCAGGGAAAGAGAGAGGCGATCGAAACCGAATATGGCGCAGAACGGTAAAAGACGGGCAAGTGGCCGAGCGGATACTACAGCACTTGAAAGTACACCTGATTTCGTCACAACCACGAGGCATGTTTAAATTTTTGCCGGTTTCTGATACCAAGCTTTCCTGTGATGGGCAAATACTGCACGTTTCCAGCCTTTCTATTTCGTCATTGGTGTTCGCAGCAGACAATGTGCAGCGTGCTTGAGTACACAAGAAACTAAACTACCCAAAAACAGAAAGTGAACGATATTCGGTCGAGATATTTGCCAGATTTAGACCCCAGGTAACAATGGGATGGCTACTCAACTCGGGGAGTCGTCCGCAACCTGAAACTTTTTTCAACCGCTGGCCAGACATTGACGAAGCACACCCCATAAACATGCGAAATCCGGCAACCATGTACGGCGCCAAGCCACCTCCCTTTCGCCTTCAGCGCACCGACGTCATCGACACCGTGAGAGCAAAACAATGATGATATGCACCCTAGGCGGCGAACGCTTACATGAGCATTCGTTGGTTGATAGGATGCAGCAGAGGTCGCCATCGCAGTGCTTGTCTTTGGAGCAATCCACTGAACACGACATCAGGTGTAGCACGGGGTGGGAGGCACGAGCAGGCAAGCAACGGAGACTCGTCGGGTACAGTATTCAAGAGGTGGTAGTATCACGGTAAACAAGTTGCGTCAGGCAAAGCATTCTTGACGACAAGCAAATATTCGCCGCCCGGTAGAATCATCGGCACCGATATGACATATGTGTGATGAAAATACTGGTAAGCGCGAGTAAAGAGTCGCTATCGGGTTTGCTCTCGTACATGTGGTAGCATTCCTTGTCGATAGGCTGCGTGATGCAAGACAGACTCGACGACGAGCAAACCGTCGGCGCCGGGTAGCATCGCTGGCGATGGACTGACTGCACGACCATAATATGACCAAGTGTGAACAGTAAAATACCAGATTGCACCCCCCGGCGGTGTATGTTAGACCATGCGCCTCTGTTCAATATACTACTACCGTAGTATACCGATATACCCGGTACCAGGTCTAAACCTGAGAAAACGCTTAAGCCTTAACAAGGCCCGAGAATCTTGTGGGGGGTGTGTATATATATTACAACACGTTGGGTATTGATGCATGGCGTAGATGCACCCCTAGGGGTGTGTACAATATATAAATGTAAACAATCGCCGTCGGTTGTGCTGTCCTGCACAAGATTGCATATCCACCGACCGATTGCGTACTAAACACCTAGGAGATCCTAGCTGAACGCGAACAAGGACCATCCTATAATATGTTGCGGTATTCGTACTGCGCCGAACGCACGAAGATATTTCGGCTTTGCTAGAACAAAGGCTACCGCGATTGCGCAGTTTGGGTATTAACGACGGGGTTTAAGACCTTACAGATTACGATGGTGCCTCCACATGCCGCTATCAGTTTTCCAAGCAACACGTTTGGTACGCGTTCCCTTTTAAATGCTAAGCAAACTTATGACCGCGTACACTGAGCATTTTTTCTGTTTGTAGGGCTAAATCAGGTCGTGTGTTCATCGATAGTCAGCTAGTTGGTGCGTTTTTTAGATTCGCCGATACCGGACAGCCTTTTGATACTAACATACACCATTAATAGTCGCGTTTTAAATTTCAGCTGCCCAAGGGCTATAGCTACACAAAAGTAATGACATTTTAACTGCCAATGTGCTTCCCTACCGACGACGTGCATTGCGGGAGTCCCGTGTAGCATACTCACGGCAAGTCCCCGAGGCCTCGTCGAGTATGTCGCTCAAGCATTCGCACAGATCATCTGCGGCCTCGCCCCCTAGAACGGAGTCCTCATTCCTCGCTGATAGGGGAATTGAGCCAAACATTGGGTAGCGAAATTATTCGATGCCGATCGCGGTGCTAAGTTACTGGAGCGCCATGGTGCCCTGGCGGACACAACACTCGCTAAGACAGTCCGAATTGCAGAGGTAAAGCATGTGGCATATATTTCCGTCGTACGATCGGACTTGAGCGACAGAGTGTACCATGTACACTTGAGTTGCAACGGGACTCCAAAGGTTTCCGCGCCGTTGATGTGGTGTGTGACCAACCTTTGTAAACGTGCGTGAACGCAGTTCTAACCGAACGCAACGCATCCGATTATATATACACTCATTGGTTTGCGACGTCGACCTTGTCCACAACAGGAGACACGGTAGAAAACGTTTCCACTTAACATGTTTGCGCGGGGTGGAAGGGTAACGCTATCCGGCAAAATCCATCCGACCAAAATACTCGCGGACGACAACACCCCCCCCCCGCGCCCTCAACTTACAACGCCATTCCCGTTCTGACGACTTGCATCACATGCTGCGGTACAGGTGTATACACTATGAGTATTTCCCATCGAAGGCGCCTCACTGCGGGAGCTACATACTCCCCCC
The DNA here is from genome assembly GCA_037833945.1 of Alaria marginata. Classification (NCBI taxonomy): domain Eukaryota; class Phaeophyceae; order Laminariales; family Alariaceae; genus Alaria; species Alaria marginata. The sequence continues at coordinate 5,689 of JBBMKB010079498.1, forward strand.
AAAAGCTGAATATACCAAGACCGGGAGTGCACGCCGATGAACGACCCATATCCTATCGCAAACCAAGACTGGCATTTAAAGGAGTTTATAGTTAAGAAGCCCCGCCTTTCAGAACGTGGGTTCGCTAGAAAGTGCTACCCTTTTTGTAGCAGCCGTGATGCACTCACTTGAGCACTCGCCGCTGCCCATGCAGCAAAGGTCTCCGTCGCATTCGTTGTCCTTCGTGCAGGCTGCAAGCACGAAAATTTGAGCCGAGGCGAGGAAGACAAGCGACCCATGAAATCAGAGTAAAATATTAATTTTCTGGTAGTTGTGCAACAATCTGACAGCGATAGATGTTGTTGTGATCCCACGGCCAGGTTCGGTTTAGGTTCCTATCTTACTGGAGAGAGCGAGAGGCACTGCGTTGAGGGAAGCACAGTGAGGGACTGTTCCACCGACCGTGTGAACCTCAATACTTCGTCAAAACAATTGACGTAGACCATATCAGCTGAGCAATTCAAAATCACATGAATTGGGAATCTAACACGAATGATATTGACTATTACATAGTGAACTCAGAAGATTCGGCGGCTCCTGTGTCTTCTAATCTTGTCGGTGATACATGTTTGAGCTCGTGCAACCCATAACCTAGCAAGCGCATCGACTGCTATCGTAGAACGACTCATCTGTGGGTATCAAACAACGGTCAACGGCCATGTGATACGAGCAGGAGTTCGGAACGGTGATTCGTGCTGATATTACCAGGGTGCTCCTGCGAAGTGTTTCTTCCTCAAGGCCTGGCTCCGTAAACAAATCAAAATTGCAAAAGGATGAACCACCCGATGTCGCTAGGTATAACCCGATTGATATCTTGAAACATCAACGACTTTGGTAGCTGCTCAAACATGGTGTCTCGCCGATCAAGAATAGTTTAGGTCACATAGAGCTACAGTCGTGGTCCCTCAGTAGTGCAGTGCCTCGCAAGACGACGAATACCCCACTGAAGTGGGACCCGACGCTATCCCGGGGTGGTGCTGTACAGCACTGTCTCATGGAACGGGCAAGGTCGGGACCAGCGATACTCACGGTACATTCAGATTGCTATACCCCTGTTCCCTTTGTTTTGTATTGATATCTCAACGATCGATGTATATGCCAGGTATATATCTTCGAGCACAGTGAAATCGTGTACTGCACTTATTTCAAGATGCGCATGCTTGTAGTCAATACTACAATGTTTCATGTGCTCCCTCGGTATGGCTTACTTTGTGCCAAGGCTGTGGGTAGTATGGCGAGGACCGCGAAGCCCACGAGTCGGAGTACACTGTTGGCCCTCATTGTGCGTTACTACAGTAGTCCAGGTCGACGGTGACACGTACAGCAGTAGTAGACGAGCGGGCGCGGGTGTAGAGGGAAGGAGGGTGTAAACTGTTTAGTTGGAGTTGGGGCACATACACAGTGAACACTAATTCGAAGAGTTCTAAACATAATATGAGTTGTCCGAGGATGCAAGATGTCGAACAGAAACATACTTTGTCGGAAAATATAGCATTCTATCGGAAACAGGCACACGTCAGCGCACGCTCAAATTAGACAGTTGTACGGACGACTGCGTACGGCATCGAGCATACCAGGAGGTGGTACAGCGGTCCGGTGTTTTGCTACCGCCGTTGCTACCACCCGCTGGTCGGTTACTAAGCCTTCAACAGCAGATAGGCGCAATACACAAAAACAAAAGTCGATGGTGTGTAGCATGGAATGTACTTAAAACCAGAAAGTTATTCGTACAAGCACCGCGTGTTTCAGTCCTCGGTTTAAGATATCAGGTACGCATATTCGCAACAAAAGTACTCCAAGCGTGTAGACCGAATGCTGTAAAATGTCTCCAAAGATCAGGTCGGGTCAACATACTCACGTGTCCGTATAACACTGCAGCCTGCGCTGCAGTGGTAGTAACGGTAACCGTCGATAGGGACCGCTCACGCTGTCACTACCACGGGGACTGAAGAATGTGCCAGCTAGCGCTGGATTGCGAAACCAATTGAGTTAAATTGAAACACGACATGTACAAAACACGCGGAAGTGTGGTGAGTGTAAGCTTTATTTTCCCCAATTCGCCGGAGGATGAAGAAAAAAACAAAAAGCTGTCATATATATGCCACAGCTGGAGTGGTAGGGCGTCGTCCCCCGCGCGGGTACGCACGCCTTTCCATGGTGTATAATCCGTTGCATCCGGCCCTCATGCTTCGGTTAATATATTTTTGCTTTCTATCGCCCAGCTCAAGCGAATGCTTGTCGCCGTTTAATCCGAAGATCGGTATAGGCAACACGAAAGGTCCCGCATTGGTGTCTGAGGGATTAGTCGGGGGGGGTATGAACGGTAGCCGGATCAAAAGACAAAGTGGGGGGGGGGGGATGGCACCCGTGAGCAAGCGGACAGATCAGATCCTTGTTGATGATCTATATACGTATTTCAGGGCAGACAGATCCCTGGTCTGTTTGATCTGCATGGCCTATAGATAGATCATATAGATCATGTCACCAGGTGAGAGCCGGATGATCCGAATGATCTAGCACATGTTTCCAGGGTTGGATATGTACTACACAGGTCTTGCACAACACACCATGGCGACAGATGTAGGATCTAGATGATCTAGATGATCTAGATCGTGATCTGTCTGATGTGTGGGATATTGGATAACATGCATACGTATACGGGCAAAGTGGGGGCTAAAGTGCGTATTATTCCTGGACTGAATGACAAGGGGGAGTTCCTGTAGAGTGTAGCGAGTTTTTGTCGGGGTGTGTAGGGGATCGACACTCTCCATTAATGAGTTGGAGATCTACGTACGTGCAGATGAATGGATGCTGAGGGAATGAATGAATACTGGTGATGCTAATATGAATGAAAAAAATAACACTATAATACGTACGTTTTTGCACCGGTTGGCACAATTGTTCGCGTTGTTTCTACGAAAGACTTTTCCGATGGGACCCTAAACAGTGAGTTTTGTAGATGTACTTTAGGCGGGTTCCACGCTAAAGCCGGATTTGCCCTGGAAACCTGAACAAAAACACAAAACCAAAAACAGTTCTTTTGGTTCGCTTTGAGAACCCGAAAAACGCCGTTTAAACACATGATCACAAAAAAAAATTATGATTGCGCCGAACTTTTCTTCGACGCATTCCCGAAATTTTTGTTTTGCGGACCTCTCCAATCGACTCCACGTGGCCGACTTAGAGGGATTAGAGCTTCTCAGAAAGTTGGCCAGGCCAAAACTCAGGTGTCCCGTCTGTCGAGCTTGAGCTGGGCTGGCGGCAGCCGTGTATGGCTGTATATCTAAACCACATTTGAATTGAATCATTCTGACAATGGATTCGTCATCCCCATCCCAAAATTACCATACCCTAATTTTTTCAGTTTGATCGGAGTATTTTTCAAAACCCGGGGATGTTTCGGTACTATCCCCGCTTGCCGCGTTTTCGCTTGCCGCTTTTTCGCATATTTGCCGCAGGAAAATAGAGAAATGCGTAGAAACCCGGGCATGACGTTCGATTTGTTTTTCTAAACATGGACATTACATCATAACTATGACATAGGGTCATGTGAAAAGAATATCAGACCTTAGGGGGGGGATGGTAACAAACCGCCCCCCCACCTATAAATAAAATCCGGCTTTAGCGCGAAACCCGCCTTTAGAAAAAGAAAAACAGCCATGAACGAATGACGGATGCTCGTGACGCGAAAAGTAATGAAAAAAGTATTAATAGTATCATTGTAATTACGTTTGTGCACGGATTGGCCGAATGATGCACTCACGTTGTTTTTCGGGTGTCCGATGGGAAAAAGACCTAACAGCCTGGCCGCGAGGATCTTGGAGGTTAGTTTTTGCGCCCTCTTATTGGCCGAAGACGATGTAGTGGTCCACAGATCAGAATATAAAACAAAATATCGAAAAGTGGCGCAGCCGCGTTTCTCGCCCGTTTTGGGTCCAAGTTGGGGCTAGGCTTGGGGGTTAGGTTGGGTCTACGCCCGTACCTCGATCTCACCAGGAAGTGCTTCCTAGCTCCCAAACGCGAACAGTCTACCGCCCCAAAGATCCGCGCGACCAGATCGTCAGGCCGGCTCCCGATGGGTTCCATGGGATATCATCCATGGGATGTCCATAGCTCAGCGCGTATTCCAAATTCCAAGACAAAAGAGAACGAGGGAGTTCTTGTATAATGCAGCCATGTTTGTCGTCATGGTGTCAACTGTAGCATCGACAATAATAGAAGTATAACAGCTGGCATTGCCGAGTTGGAGATCCACTACTGCTACTACCACAGTAGTTGTAGCTTTTCGTTTACATCATCACTTTTGCTCGTCATCTCAACGCATGATAGTAGGATAGCTTTTGCCCTCAGCGGCCTTCTGGACAACACTAGCCCTATCCACTCAATGATAAACTAACAACAGTACCGGTAGTAGTGGAGTGATAGGCTTTGCTATGCTCTATCCGCTCAATGGCATGCGCAAACTATTTTCCGGTAGTAGTGATTGATAAGCTTTGCTATGCTCTATCCGCTCAATGGCATGCGCAACGCAACAGGAAAAACAAAACTACTACGCGTATGCTATTCGGTGTACGGTGTATTATATACAGCCGAGGGAGTTACCAGGAATCTTCTACGCACGCACGTGATGGTCCATGACCCCCCCCGTGAGCTGGAAGCACAATACCCCTCCCCACAAAAGGTTTCCCAAACTAAACGCTTTCGCTAGGCGATCGGTCACCGATGCCACCATCGCTGCTCCGTCCTGCTCTCCTCACTCCTCACAATCGGTCGTCGATGTTCTAAGAGGGAGCGAGGATGGAGCCAGAAAAGCGGCACTCTGGACAGGAACTCTCACGCTTGCACTGACAGCGGGCATATTCCTAGAGCTATGATATCACACCGACCGTGCACGAAAAACAAAATGCGGGCACCGCGCCTTTTTATGTTACCGCACTTTTTTATATTCGGCACAGGCTGGGGGGCACGCACTAATTTCAAGTAAAAAACAAACATTTTTTTTAATCGCACAGAAATCGCACGCCACCTTTTTTTTTCACCTTTTTAGGAAAGTGGTGTCGTTTTGGTATTTATCTCGTATAATATGCCTGCCCACTGATCACACACACGAAACCCACACAACGCGTACACTCTATTTCAAGGAAAACCGGTACTAATCACGGCCGTGGCAAGCCTGGCGTAACAGAAACGTACACACCGAACAACACACAAGATAACACAACACCCCCTGGGATGAATTTCCGAACCCATTTTCAACACAGAAAGGGGGGCTGGGATGCATTTCCGAATCGATTTTCAACACAGAAAGGGGGGCACACACAACGAAAAAGGTGGCTGCGGAAAAAACTCACGGAGAGCTTTCTAGATCGACGCGTCCCTCGGTGTGTGGTGCACTCTCCCCGTTGTCGAGAAAAACAAAATGGAAACCCGTCTGAGGGTGTCTACGATTAACAGCGACTTAGTTGTACCGCATAATACATCGCCCTATACCATGGTCATGGCATACGGGCAGCCTGCAAACGTTAACAGAAGAAAATAAAATTCCACTATCAGTCCGGAGGTGCCACATCGACCCTGTCCGCTCCCTCTACACGGCACTAGCTACACCTATAAACGGCCTACAGTACAAGGACAGTCCGCCATACAACGGCAACAAAGCAAAGACAGCCCACGAGGCCAACCAAGCTTGCTGGATTGTAACACAACTATAACTGTCTCTGGACTGGTATTATTATTAGTCACGCTGGACGTAAAAAATACCGGACTAACATCGGTTGGTGACGCCAACACATCAAAATCGCGTTCCATCGAGACTAAACAGCCACAGACAAGCAAAAACCATCCTGCCGGCGTTTGTTGAAGAGGTCCTGCGCTGGTCGTTTGGAGCGAAGAGGCCGGTTGTCCAATGGTTGCACCTTATCTGCGGTGCTAAAACACTGCTGCCCCGCGCTGTCCACCCCGAATGTAGTAGGCGTTTTACTCCGTAGGGCATGGGCTGCTGCTGTGTCTGCTGCTGTTGCTGCTGATGCTGTGTCTGGCGAAAATTTCCGCCAACTCCACTTCAAAAACGTCCGACGCTGCTCGATCACCGTCTCCCCTGGCGAAGCCCCAGTACTGGGCCAAGGCGTCAAGCGCGATCTCCTGTTTGTTTTCAATCAACAACGAAGCAAAGGGAAGGGGGGGGGGAGGGTGAGGTGATGGTGGAATTGTCTCATGTTGGAGGGTAGATCTAATATGCTTTTGCACCTAAGCCGGAAACGAGCACGGATCACCAAATCTCGATTCCAGGGCGGCAGGTGCTTAAACACGTCGCAGAAGTCCCAAAGCACCAAGCAAACCCTCTTGATACGGTGTCTGAAATACTCGTGTACCCTTCTGCCATCTACTATTGATCTTATTACCATATCAGAGCGGATGCCTCCTGATCACGACGACATCGCCACGGTCTTCCTAGACAAACTGTATCCTAGCTACGTATCTAGTGGGTAGATATTTATCACACGTTTCGCAGTGAACAGCAGCTGATCTTGTGGGGAAACGGAAGGGAGCATGTTGTTGCAAAAAAGAGGTGCCACAATCTCACCGCCGATTTCCCCCCCAGCTCAGTCGCAGGCTGCAGGAACTGCAGAATCATCTTCGTCATCTTGAGCTGCTTGTCCACAAGGTGCGACGGTCGGGCGATTGACGTGACGGAACGGACGATTAGTGGGGAGCAAGCAGCGGTTTGCCAAAATTTAGCTTGCGGTATCAAGATTATCTTTGCTGTATCTAAGCGACGATTCTACAAGAAGTTACATAGTGTACGTCAATCAGCGAGTACACAAGACGTGGCGCTATCAGGGACGGCATTGACTCTATTGGAGCCGATGACAAGCTACCCGAGAGGAACGATTAGAATAGTCAGTGTCGCGTGTAACCATACGTAAACTACCAGAAGCAAGCGTGGACGCATCTT
>JBBMKB010079509.1:0-25835 GCA_037833945.1 Alaria marginata
TTAGTCATTTGACCATTGACCACGCATCCCTTTCGAGACGGAGCACCGTTCCTACTCCTAAAAGAGACACCTATATATAACAGTTGGCACTGGAGGCTTTTTTAGGGGCTTTTGCTTCAATGATTCAGGGCCATTAGCGCGAGTGTCTACCTTATGGCTTCGCAAGCCTTAAGCTTTTGTGCTTTATTATTTCGAGAAATACGCCAGCATCGAATTAGTTTTTACTCTGCTCGGGGTGAAATTGGGGGTACCCCCCCAACCGTGGGGTTGGGTCTGGGCTGTGAGCTAATTGCGTTGTCTTCTCATGTTGCTCTCTGTTCAACATACTTCAAGCTTGTTGAGCGTCATGGTGAGATGCGCCGCTCGAAATGGTGACGCGTGGGCCATATGTGCTCATCCCAATGTATTCATTAGAAGCTGCCATCCATATGCAAGATAGTACGCACAAGGTGCGGCAGCCCGCCCGACAAGTGGTTCTTAGTAGGGTGCAGCTCACCCTTCATGCGACTCGCCGGACGCCCCACGGCACTTCGCGCTTGGTGCACGCAATGTCTGCCTGGTCGATGAAAACCCGACGTTCTCCGTCCCGGCATTGTAGGGACGCGGGGTTCTATGGTCATGTGACTACATATATGCATGAAATGAGTACCCCGCGCTCGGCGACCGTTTCCATCGCCTCTTGGTGACACTACACGATAATATGCGTGGGGTGGGATAGACAGCACACGATAAACACCGTGGAAATGAGGAGAGCATCGTTCTAAAATCTGCATATATTGTCCGTTTGGTGTCGTTGTGCCAGCTAGGTCCTTGCGTGTGCGCTACCTCGCGTTCGAGATAGGTTGCGAGAGTCATGCCTGGGGCGAGCTTGGAATGGAAAATGTGGCCAAACAATAAATGAAGAGGATAAGATCAGACAATTTTGGCTGTAGAGACCCCAGTAAATTGGAACATGCTCCGTGCATCGACGACTCGGCGCATTTTATCGCGGTATCACCCACTGTCCGGCACGTATACTATACCCCCAAGCTTTACCAGAGATGAAGTCGGGTAATACTTAAGCGACTATTAAGGTAGTTCTTGCTAGAGCTGATGGTTGGCTTGGGCCAGCGTTGGCGCTGAGGTGCTTCGAAAATGTGTTGCGGACTGCTGCGCAAAGCGGGCTCATTTAACTAGCCCTACGGCAACGGCATTATCCATATGACGAAGGTCCGGCATTTAATGCTAGCCATTCGCGATAATACACCAAGCCGGAGTCGGCACACCAGTGGGCTTGAACTTCGCATCCATTATGCCAGCAATTTTCTTACGAAGCGTAATCGGGGCGTTTTTAGCGGCAAGAAAATTGCACAAGTGTTTTCTTTTTTGGGCATAACGAGCACAATTGAGAGAAAACATGATATTAATACTCGTAGCATGTTTTTTTATGCTCCTTATCCAGCAAAGATTACAAAAAAAAATGATAAAAAGAGCAGAATGGATATACGCCTTCATAAAATAGACCTCCCAGCTTCCGTCTTTCTTGCAGTTTTTATCCCAGCTCCCGTTTTTCTTGCAGTTTTTATCGCGTTTCGGGGTTAGCACTAGTTCCGCCTGTCGAGTCATAGGGTCGAACGACGCTTGCTCGCGCTGAGCGCTCTCCGCGACGATATCTTTGGTGTCCGCGACGATTAATTTGGTTGCCGGCATTTACCTCGAGTCTTCGAGCGATGCGCGTCTTGTCCGAGTAAGCTCTTCATGCGACTCGTCAAACACCTCACGGCGACGGTGCACGCAATGCCTGCCTGGTTGGTGAAAACCCGACGTGCCCCGTCTCGGCGTTGCAGGGATGCGAGGGTCTATGGTTTAAGACTACGGCTATGCGTGAAATGAGCACACCCCCCACACAGATAATCGAAGCCAAACACTGGCAGGATAAGAGACCGATTGATACGTTAGCCCTTAGTCATGGGGAATACTACAGTAGTATTGCCTGAATTGCACACCGACTAGTTTATGGTTCAGTCACCATGCTTGTCCTTTGGAGGGTTAGTTGTTTGTTCTGGCGGTGGACCAACGAAGTGGAGACGATGCATTGCAAAAACTGTACTGGTCACCATGTTTGTCCTTCGGATAGTTTTTTATTGTTGTGGCGATGCAAGAAGCAACATCTGTACTAGCCACCATGCTTGTTCTTTAGATAGTGGAACTTTTATTGTAGCGGTGGACGAAATAAGTGGAGGTTATATATTGCCAGAAGCAACTGCTGTACGATACAGGGGAAAGAGCGAACGGGTGCGGAGTGTTTAGTGGTAGGCCTCTAACTCGGCACACTTGTATTTTAGAGAGTTGGTTTTGCTGCTGTAGCGGCGCACAAAAGAAACGGAGGTGATGTATTGCAAGAAGCAACTACTGTAGACTGATTAAAAAGTTAGACCTTAGGTCATGGGGAACACCTGGTACTAGTATTGCCTGACTTGCACACCGACTAGTTAAGTCACCATGCTTGTCCTTTAGAGAGCTGTTTTTGATGTTGTGGCAGTGGACGACATAAGCGGAGGCGATATATTGCAAGAAGCAACTCTCCTACTATATGATACAGGGGAAGAAGCGAACGGGTGCCGACTATTTAGTGGCAAGCCTCGAACTTGGCATCCTTGTCCCATAGGTAGGCCCATAGATACCGGTAGTTGATACATCAGCGCTGAGGTCATGTAGGACTACTGCTATTGCCTAAATTGCACGCCGATTAGTTTCGTCGCCATGCTTGTCGTTTAGAGGGTTGTTTTTTTGTTATGGGGGTGGATGAAAGAGATGGGGAGGTGATATATCGGAAGAAGCAACTACTGTACCCTGTACGTATGATATTTCTATTGCACGCCGACTTTATCAGTCACCATGATTGTCCTTTAGAGTGTTTTTTTTTAATGTGGCGGTGGACAAAAGAGGTGGAGGCGATGCATTGCAAGAAGCAACTGATAGCGTACAATACACGAGAAGAAGCGAACAGGTGCGGAATATTTAATGGTAGGCCTCGGGTTCGGACTAAACTTCGTGCCGTGTACAGGTGCTTCCAAACAACGCCCAAGGGGCGCGATCGATCACTGTATTGCTGGACAATGGGTGTCTTTTCGACGAGCGGAGTTCCCCACCTCAAGCCCTTTGGAACTACACAACATTCTTGGGGGTAAACTACTTGGAACTAGGATCAGATAGTTTTTGCAGTGGGAAAGGGGTGAAGCTGTATTCGGCGATGCAATTATTAACGGTACGAAGCGAAACATAGTCGGCACCGTCGGTGACGTGCATGGATGAACGGACGTCTTTCCTTGCGGTGAAAGACAAGTGCGAAAGGTTCCATTGTCCAGGTTTTAGCGGGGAGCATCATTCGATTGCACCTTGTGTGTGTTTTTAACACCACATATAGACGGGTACTACGATAGAGGTAGAACTTTTTCGCTTTTTTGTTTATGAAGAACGGGGTTCCTTAACCCAAAATCGTCGGAACGTCATACAACTTTGGCAATATGTTTTTTCGCATAGATGGGCCACGGGTTTACTCATCGTACTGCGCTTTCAATTTACTCAAATCAGTTTGTGAGTGAGGTATGCGGCTCCTCAAATGAGGAGCTTCAGAAAAATTATGCTGCACCTCTATCGTAAAACCCGTCTTTACTACTACTGCGATATCGTCAGCTGTGCGCTCGGCACAACTTGGCGACACTCAGCTTTGCAAGCGAGTCCTATTTGCAACCATAAATAGGATAGCTCTTCCAAGGGTCAGCTTGTTCACAGTTGCATGATTGTGCGGGCTAGAAAGCAAACTCTACTGGAGTAGTAGGATCAAGGCCGGGGCGTAGACCTAATCCAACTCCTAGCCCCAATCCTGATAAGAACGGTCAGAAACGCCGCTTTCGATTTTCTTGCTTTGTTTCGAACCGCGTATCACGACTTTCCTCCCTATCTGATAAAAGGGAGTATAACAATGCCCGCATTTTCTACCATGATAATGACTTGTAAGAAGTTAAACGCTGTTACAAGCACTGCATGAACATGCTGGCCGCGCTTCTCCTATATTCCTCACGAAGGCGCCAGCTCCCTGCGGACCCGGGATCATGACTTAACAGACTCTTGCGTCGTTTCAATTTTGGAGGTGAGGATCCACCCCATGACCTTTCCGGCATTTCAATTTCGACGGTGGGACACCAGCCAGCACTGCCGACCATACTACACTACCATACTACGAACGTATACCATACTATTAATAGCGATACTAGATGCACGGTCCAGTAAATACCCACGACCCACGACTCACTCAGTCTCGTTATTACACCATCCACGGCGGGTGCACTGTTTGGAGCTAGCTGAGCGGTACATTCGGCAATATTTTTTCACTTCTACTTCGACATTAGTGTCTCCCGATATCTATGATACCCTATTTTTAACCGAAGCAGCAACTTGCTGGTACGGCATACACTCCTAATGAAAAGCTTGCGTTCTCGCATATACACCACCACTATCACAATGATTTCTTAACAATTTCGCTAAACATTCCGAACTACCCGTGGCGACCCGTCCAGACACAACAACTTGGCCCATGCTCCCCAGCATGGAATAAATACCATAGTTTTTTATACAGTAGTACTACTGCTGCATAACTGCCATTTATTGCTGGAAGTAAACTGTTCCGGCCCCACATTTGATGACCCGCTCTCCACGGCATACGGTTGGCGGCCTAAACCACAGCATACCTATAATTTCTGGGTACGCAAACGAACTTCACAGAGGCTAAGCCGAACCTTAACCGCGGTAGAGACTTCGATTTCCTTCTAAGCCGAACCTGAACCACCCTAAAGACTGCCGATTTTCCCTCTAGGGCCGCTTGCAAATCCTGCCAAAGGTTGGCTGCGTCTCAACCCCCGCGCGCGCAAACACCTTAACTGGCATAAATGCTTCATTCTCTTGTCGAAAGTAAAGTCTGGCACCTGGCCGATAGCCGTGCGGTGCAACCGAACTGTACCTTACGCGGAGAACGAAAAAAAAACAGCCCATTCATAGGTACTACACAATACAAGGTATAATATGATCAATTAAAACAAAAGGGTTTCGACTTGATTGACAGCGACCAATAAATAAATGTCAGCTGCCCACGATAAATATAACAAAAGCTTTCGACTCGAACTCCCTAAGGCATCGACCTGACTGTCAGCTGCCCGTGATAAATAGAACAAGAGGTCTTCAGCTCGAACCCCCTAGGACAGCTACCTAGATTAAACGCCGGCTGCCTAGTGCTGCAGTTGTTCGATATTCTACCTGGAGTTCTCTGACGAGATCCACTCGTCCACGTGTGAACAGCGGAGACGACCGTAACTAACCCATACAGCCTCTCTCAATCAGCGCATACAATGCACCGCAATATGGAGTGCAGAATGCAACACATAGCAACATGGAGTGCAGTATTATGCAGTGCATATAGGTACAACAGCACGGTACTATATCAAACAGTACTTTGAGTGAGCGCAATCACCCCGACCTGCGCCCGCGGCTGTCACCTCTCGCCGCCCAAAAACAAGGGAAAAATATCTATCAAAAATCCCCCTCCGAAAAACAACTCACGATAACCAAGCGTGTAACCACCCAAATGACACACCCACAACGACACACGCCAACGCGCCCCAGGACGCGCTGGAACACACCACCTACCTGGGCGAGGACCGCCACAAAGTATATAGAGCTGTTCCGCCACAATAATAGTACGGTCACCTCAACTCCACCCTCAGTCATGCAGCAGGGGCAAACAAAAGTACAAAAAAATATTTTCCCGCCACAATGATAACGCGGCCACTCAACTCTACTCTTGGTCATGCAGCACATGCAAACAAAAAGTATAAAAGAGCATTTTCCCGCCACCACAACAGTAGCGCGGTCACCCAAGTCGGCCCTCGGCCACGCCGGACGAGCAAAACAAAACCTCGGCTAACTCGCGCGAGCAAAAAAAAAAACATATACGACCAACAATAATACCGCTGATCTTCAGCACCCGAAAAGCCGTTGACACGGCAACAACGGTATAAAACCTCTTCAACGGCTTCAACACAATCCTCTTTCACGCTCCACTGGGCCCCCACCTCAGCAAAGGCTTTGAACATAAGTCTCTTTTACGCTCCACTGGGCCCCCACCTCAACAAAAGCTTTCAACACAAGCCTCTTTCACACTCCACTGGGCCCCCACCTCAACAAAGGCTTTGAACATAAGCCTCTTTTACGCTCCACTGGGACCCGACCTCAACAACGGCTTTGAGCACAAGCCTCTTCCAAATTCCACTGCCCCCCTACCTCACCACCCTCTCGGCACCACGAAGTCTATGGTATCTGCTATCGATAGCGTTCGTCGTCAACAACGTTTACCGTTTGTGGGGCCTCGGCATAGCGATCAAAAACGCGGTAAGTACGGTCTTAACAACTTTCTAGCGTTAAGTTCGGTCTTATCAACTTTCTAGCGATAAGTTCGGTCTTATCAACAACCTAGCGATACGGTCTTATCAACTTTCTAGCGATAAGTACGGTCTTATCAACTGTCTAGCGATAAGTACGGTCTTGTCAACTTTCTGGCGATAAGCACGGTCTTTTCAGCTTTCTAGCGATAACTACGGTCTTACCAACTTCCCAGCGAAATGTACGATCTTAACAACTTTCGAGCGATATCTACGGTCTTACTAACTTTCTAGGATAGGTGTGCAAAACTGCAAGTATCAGCATGCTGCGCGTGTATCGTACACCTCCTAGCGTTACAGTCCGGACGCATCCCTTTACCCAAGTAGCCCGGGCTGTTTAAATTCCGTTTGGCCCGTGCTACAACCGTCCGACCTCGCCACGGGGCGGGTGACCCCCCCCCTTGACACAAGGTGGAGGCATTGTCTTCTGTCGCTTTTTCCCTCTGAAGGCCCAAACGGGTGAAGGCACAACTTTCGCGACAACAACGCTGGCTGTTAACCGGCAGAGTTAGCGTTCCCCAACATAGCCGCTAAAAACCCTGATCGTCGACAGGTGACGCCTTCGCTCTCTTCACGGGACGCTTCGACGCGGACTTGTTCCTCGCTTTGGGGGCAGCCTTGCCCCTGCCACCGTTGGCTCCCTGACAAGCGGACACCAAATTTGCGGAACATAAAGAAAAAACGCTAAAATGAAATCTGGAACCCGTCATAATAACCTGGTGTGACTCTTCCACGCATCGGACAGACCAAAATTGCGGGACATTAACCCCCCTCCGGCTAAAATGAGTTGTGGAACCCGTCATAATACCTGGCTTGAGTCTTCGACACGTCCGACAGATCACGATCTAGATCATATAGATCATCTAGATCATCTAGATCATCTGGATCATCTGGATCTTATACCTGTCGTGATGACATGTTGTGCAGGATCTGTGTACTGTAGTACAGATCCAACCAAAAAAACACGTCCTACTGTAGATCATACAGATCATACGGCTCCCACCCGGCAAAATGATCTACAAGCCATGCAGACCATACAGACCAGGGATCTGTCTTCCCTGAACGACACACATCATGAACAAGGATCTGGTCTGTCCGATGTGTGGACTCTTCTGATGAGTGGCGGAACTCCTCAAAATCCCCGGTCTGACCCTTCTAAATGCCCGCATGAGGATGTATACACTCGAAATATTAACTCCGTTTTTGGGTGCGGTACAAAACTACCCGTGCTAATAATAGTGGATTAGAGCTCTTGACCCTTTTAGAACCGCACCCGCGTTTTTTGGCGACAAATAACTTGGAATTATTGTGGTATACTATTTGCAGTTCAGAAAGTAAAACCCGATGGTGCAAATCGAGGCACTCCCCCTAGCGTAGCCAAAAACCGCGCCGGTTTCGCCAGCTTAGTCCACAAAACAAACTGGAGAACGGGGAACCTTAGGAACAAACCAAAGTTGATACTGCTACTAATCGCCCTTAGTCCATGGACTCACCCTCTTAGCCCCAGGAGCCGCAACCGCCATTGCCGTCCGACTGTACATCTTGTCCAACAGCTCGGGCTCCTTTATCAGGCCCAGAGTAGACGGCAGGCACACTTTCAGGAGGACGTACCAAGGTGGTAGCCGCTGAGGGAGTACAAAAACAAAAGTGGAAGGTTGAACGAAGGCAATCTAGGCTTCGTTTTTTTTCGTTATTTATAAATTACATTTACTCTCAGGCTGATCTCGTAAGAGTGGAGCGATACAATACAACACGGTGTTGAATGCTAGTATATGATTCATGAAAGCGGAACAACGGAGCAGCGATCGATGCTGAACAAGCACGTTAAAAATCCAAACATGCCACCTCCGCCGTGCAATGGACGTTACGGCACTGTATATAGGTAGCGTGCGAAAGGCGTGGCCGCTCCAGTGGAGTTACGCGGAAAGACCTGCCGCGGTACCAAAGGGTGCCACAAGCGTCATGATTCAAATATGTCAGGAGACGGCACTTTCACCCTTTGACGGGCGGCAATTTTCCAAAAAAATACCTTGACGGACGTCTAACTACTAGGTTTTAGTGTACACAGCTCGGTTT
Organism: Alaria marginata; assembly: GCA_037833945.1. Taxonomy (NCBI): domain Eukaryota; class Phaeophyceae; order Laminariales; family Alariaceae; genus Alaria; species Alaria marginata. The sequence goes on from JBBMKB010079509.1 coordinate 8,550, forward strand.
TACTCCCTTGACCGCTGTACATTTTTCCTTGGCTGACCGTCTCCTGACATCTTTGTCATGATTCAAACGACACTACGGCAAACACAGTACAGTTCGGGACGCCTAAGACAAGGGTTACGGTAGGGGGGGTACCGGGTACCGCCATTTTGACTTATTAATAGTATAGGCCACTCGCGCAGAAATGACCAAAAACTGTTATGTTGGCGCAGCGAAACGAAAAAAAAACCATTGCGAAGCCGAGAAGTAGAATTTTTTGTGATAGCAAAAACAAATAGGGTTTGTTGTGGTTGTTGTTGTTGTTGTTGTTGTTGTTCTCACATAAACTCGCATGTCCAAGTCCTTGGTCACAGGACAGACTCTAGTCACTCTGGAGTGAAAGAATACCCCAGGGAAAAAAATAGAACTACCAGGTAGTCTGCAGCCATCACTACTTAGTGCAAGCCCTAAAAGTGATCCCCTACCGCAGCCTTATTCCTAATAAGAAAACAAGGTGACTAAGAAAGCAAGGGTGAGATTTACAGGAAAACTAAAAAATTAGGGAGCCGTTATTATACTGAAATTAGTGTAGAATGTCGGAATAATAAATACGCTTGTACCCTCTCCCAAAAAAGAAATACAGCCTGCGTCAGATTTTGTGCTTCTTGTTAGGTGCCCTGTACTGTAGAACATCGTCAGCCAACCTCTCCAGAGTATTTCCTTTAGACAACGTAACGTGACTGCCGCGTGAACCTGAACCGAACCCAGTTTTTTTCGGTAAGGAACTGCGGCGCGAGAGACCGGGCAGCGGCCCGTGCTGTGGATCTGAACCAAACCCAACTTTTTTGCAGTAAGGCACAGCGGCGTGAGAGACCGGACGGAAGCCCGTACTTCTCACCTCCTGATGACCGGGCTCCCGTTTTGGCCTTGGAGACAGCGACCGCACGGAGACAAAGGAAGCCATTTCCCACCGCGCTTCGCTCTTAAGGTTAATGTAGCTGTTGGAAGGCGGGGGTGAGGCGTTAAACCGGTGCGCACACGATAATGGTCAATCAGATATGGAGCATGGGTGGGTGGGTGGGTGGGCGGGCTGAAGTGTTTATCCCAAGCCACAAACGTACAAGAGCTGCGCTCGTGTAACCAGATCACAGGCAGGCACAAGCGGTAACACTTCAAGGCCAACCAGAGGGAAAACTCCAAAATATCGCTGCACAGGTACTGTACCCGCTGTTATCTCTCTCTCTCTCTCCCTCTCTCTCCCTCTTTCAGTCTCGCCCTCTCCCACTTTATCTCTCCTTCTCCTTATCCCTCTCTCTCTCTCTCTCTCTCTCTCTCTCTCTCCGTCCCCCTCTCTCGGCCTCTCTCTCCGTCTCCTCCCCCCCCACACACACACTCAAACATGCAAGGAGTATCAGTATTTTCTCAGCTCCGAAATGAGTAAGCACCCTCACCGGGTCGATTGCGTGGTTGATTGCGTTACGTTGGACGACGAGAAAAAAAATTTGTACCTGCACATGCTGTCCGTGTCGCCCTCCTCGACGTGCTGGAGGATTTTCCCCGCCGTGGTCCTGTTGGTAGCAGCACCATCGAACATCGACTGGGTGCCGAAAAAAGTGAACGATCGAAACGAGGATGTAGGCAAGAGTTAAGAGGGGAGGCAGCCAGGGGCAGGGCCCGCTTAACTCCTTTCCGACTGCAAAACCGACACTGATTCCAGCTAAATTTGTCCTCAAAAACGCGGTTGCAGCTTCCCGGATTGTAAAATATGACACGTCGGACAGATGATCTACCATCTATCCCCACTTGATGATCTAGATATTTCAGGGAACATCTGTATGGTCTAGCTCATGTTACCGGGTGGGAGCCGTACGATCTGCATGTCATGATCTAGCAAATATTTCCAGGGCTTGGATCTGTACTCTTTGTATACGGATCCTGCACAACATCTCACAAGCGGTAGATGCAGCATACCGCAGATGATCTAGATGATCTAGATGATGTAGATGGTCTAGATGATCTAGATCGTCATCTGTCTGAGGTGTGAAAAAGGATCACACACTATTTCCAAGTAAATCGTTCCCGAAACGGGCGTGCAGTCAGAAAAGAGGTTAGCTGTTGGAGCTACAGCAGCAGACAACCGTCAGCTCCGAACGGAGATCAAACCGGATCGACAACACGAAGAAAGTAACGGGTAGCAGCGGGGTCGGACGGAATTTCCAGGCTCCACAACGGCGCGGCGTAAAGTATCCGAACAGCCATCTTGCCCTCGCGCTGTCCAACGACAGCTGTCGAAGGTGTCGCCCAACGAACGAACTACGCTAAACTACGATATGAGCCCGCCAACACAAAGCACCTTGTATGAGCAAGGCTTCGAAACCATACTGCTTGTGACACCAACCTGAAACAACCTTGAGCATGGGCTATTCATTATACAGGGTTGATTTAGTGTAGCGCTCGCTGCTGAGCACAATTTATTGGTCCAAATTTATCAGCGTCCTCCAAACCGTGACCCTGACGCTCTTCGTTAGGTTACTTGACATTCGTGGGCGTAGACTGTACCGCATACTGTAATGTATACTGTACGGCGGCTGAATCGTGGTTTGAAACGCGCCCACCTGAAGAGGCTTGCCGGTCAAATCCCCGAAATGAGTTGTCGCGTACTCGCACGCGCTGCACACCTGATGTCGCGAGGAAACAAGCACACCACCCGCGGTTAGCAGGGTCAATCAAGGGTAAGATTCAAGCTGGCATCGTGGGGGAGGGGGGGGGGGGACTTGGAGCAAGACACACGAAACGACATATCTGCAGATTTTCATAGTGTAAACACCAGCAATTAGGCATAGCTACACATGAACCGTATACTGTATACAAAACACCTTCAGTAGAAGGTTCCACCGATAAATGCGGCGCAACCTTTGCCAATTGCCGTGCAACCTGAGCCAATTTGTTTTCAACATATGCACAGAATCTGCAAAAACGCGCTATCCGACAGATCAATCGACTCACCACTGGAACGATCCTTCCAAATTCGTCCTCCTCCACCTTGAGAACGACGGTACCATGCCGGAACACGAAGTCGAACTCCCTCTCTTGCGCTTCCGCATTCTCTCTCTCAAAATCTGCACTAAACAACTTGCAAGGGGCCGCGCGGTCTTCCGCGCCCCCTCCGAAGACCCTCTCCTTGTGTGAGGAGGCAAAGGCCTCAGCGTTGCCAGATGACGGGGACGCACGAGGCTCAAACGATTCACCCATCCCCCTGCTCAATTCGTCACGTGCGCGGGAGGTGGTCGTCGAGTTTAGCCCTTTAACTACTGGGAAGATAGTCCCACGCTAACGCCAAGTAGTCAGTCGCAACAAACGAGAGAGCAGTGTTTTTTTTTCTTCTTCTTTGTTATCATCATTTTACTTTACTTTCTATTAATATTAATAGCTCAACTCATAAGAGGTTTTACCCCCAGCGATCTTTTGGACAAGCCGTGGTCACAGGTGCCTTCCCTTCTCTAACACCCCCCGGTGCTAAAGGCTTTGAATCCCACGCCAACTCCAAGTGGTTTTTCGCAACAAACGAGGGTGCAGCGCTAAGATAAAGAGGTGAGGTAGGGGTGGGCAAAGGAGAACGCAAAGCTCGGAACCAGACCCGCTGAGTCGAAAACGAAACCTCAAACACGACAACGCTTAACTCTTACAGCACCGCGCTCCCGTCACGGGAACAACGTCCCCTCTACTACGCACGTCTCGTGGAAACCCATCCGCAATCTAGACTACAACCATTTTAGGATTTGGAAAAGGGTTAAACGATGCCGTTCAAGCGCACCTGGAATCTTCGTAGCTCTTTAAGTGTCCTCTCGAGTGCGCAGCAAGCCACGCCCCGCCGTAGGGAGAGAGCGGCGAGGTCAACCCCGGAGGCGAACCCCAAGCGTTGGGGCTCGGCAACGACGCTTGCGGAACCTGCAGGGAAGGCCGGAACGAGCCTAGATCGGTCTGCCTAGATGTCCGCGCGGACTCTGAGTGCGAGTGCCGCGCTTGACTCGCATACATCGCCTTCGTTGTCCCAGCAGCAGCCACGCCCGACGTCGCCGCGGCGGTCACCGCCGCGTGCTCCGGTGGCGCTAGCAGCAAGCGTGTCGCCAGACCGCGGACGGCAGCGCTAGCAACAGGGGTGGTGATGAAATCGTTGAAGTACCGCAGAACCTCCCCCCTTAGTTGTCCTTCCCCGCGGGGGGACCCGGCCCCGCTTGCGCTGCTTTCCGTGTTTCGGAGCAAGTGGGGCGAGCCGACCGCTATGATCGGCGAGGTGGGGTTGGCCGCTCTGCCAACGGTGAGGGGAGGCGGTCAGGGTTAGGGTAGGGGGGTTGTAATCATTTCATGCATAGCCGTAGGGCTGGGAGGGGGGGGGGGGCTGCGATGATCATATCATGCATGGCCGTAGTCTATAGGACCATAGATCCTCGCATCCCTACAATGCTACAATGCCGGGGGCGGTGTACTCATTATCATGTAAGTCTATAAATCATGAACCCTCGCATCCCTACAAAGCCGAGACGGAGCATGTCGGGTTTTAGTCGACCAGACAGAAGTTTCTTTGGGTGGGGGCGCGCAAACGGTCAGTGAATCGACCCAGCGATTCCCGAAATGTGAGTAGCACCGTATGATCCGTCGAAGGTATGGACGGGGCTTCTGGTGCGGTCTCGACGTGGAGGCGTGTCTGACAAAAATAGTCTCCGTCACCTCGTTCAAGGCGTGCTGTAATTATTAAAAAAACAAACGACAGCCGCCGATGTATAGTCAACTAACTAAAGGTTGTACCACCGATCGCCTGGAATAGCAACACCACCTATAATAGCCAATTTGTTACCACATAACGTGTCCCAACGCGTATTATTATGTTTCATTTTGCTGAGAAGTACTCCTCGACTCGAGAGATACTGGAGCCTATCCTGTGACCGCGGACGAGATTATGGCGATGAGTTGATGTGAGACTAACAACAACGTTGACTTGCACGCCTTGCCACAACACAACACAGAACACGGCCTACAATCAGCACACCCTCGCCGAAGACGCCGACGTGGAGAAATTCCAAACACGTGCAATGAAGGCAGTGAGTGTCGGCGTGCCACCCGGCACTTTTACCGGACCATGCTGCCGCGGGGTTTCCGTGCGGAGGGAGGCGCGCATTTCACATTATAGCGGTAAGTAAGTATGGTCAGCGTTGGGCGTCGTCCTCTGGAATACCCTCGGGGGTTTACTACTGATATGTAGGCGTGCATTCTGAGAGGGAATGGGAAACCACTTATTTGGTTCCCCGTAACGTGTATCACGCTACGACAACAACTGCTGGCCCCATACATGCAACACGCGATTTCATGACGAAAACACCTGTTGGTCCCGTACGTTCAGCACCCTACAACGACACAATAAATAACTACTGCAGATGATGACACGGCATGCCCCTACAGGGCGGCCCTGTTTCATTCTCTCGCGAGGAAACTTGCGGTACGATGACACGGTCGGAAAAACAATAATTTTGTCGAATGAGAGACGGACCACGTTTGACCTCTCGCTAGGACGCGCGCGGCCCAATAAGCGGTATATGAAAGAAGCCATCACGTTTCACCTCTCGCAAGGAAACGTGCGGTGGGTGCGATACACAGCCGAAGAAATAAGCTATATCGTCGAATCAGAGGCGGATCGCTTTCAGGCACGGTCTACTGTTAAGGTGTTAGAGGGTGTTATTCCGCTTGACGCCCGCCCGTGTATCCGGCCGACCTGCATCCTGCAGTCCCAGGGGGGGAGAGTGTTATACGGCTTAGTTTGGGTAGGTATAATATTAACCAATTGTCTACCCAAACTAAGCCTTGTAACACTAATGAGAGGCGAACCGCTTTCGGGCACAGCCGTATATAGCCGAGCGTGTGACATCTCACCTGATTTCCCTAGCCGTCGCTATCGCCGCCGCCAGCGACCCTTCCACCTCTAAGACAATGACCCAATACCACAGCCCACACAGCTTCAAAGCTTTCACTCGGTCTACCGCGCGCTCCCCAGACACGACGTGATCTATCTCCGGCTTCCGGCCATGCCGATCCAACTCCGCCGTGAGCATGGTCACCACATCTGACAGCCCGCTTCCTCTCGTCCCGCACATGAACGCGTGCGTGGAGGCACCGACGACCGCGGCACTCCCTCGCCCGGTCCCGACAGCGAGCAAGGTAGGGACCAGATCAGCCTCGGAAGTTTGCGCGGCTCTCCCTTGCCCGTGGTGCCCCGCAGTGCGAGCATGGAAGCCGGAAGCTGGTGTCGTCGCTTGATACCCGGAGACAGGCGTAAGCCTCGCGCCCGCCCCTCCTCCCCCCGCCGCCGCCGCTGGAGAAGTCAAGCGGCCGATGCCCCCAGCGACGCCGCCCACCCCCCCCCCTCCGGCAGGGTGGTGCAGGCTAGAACGGTATCGGCTGCTAGGCGGCAGCCTTGCCGAGGGCGAGAAAGGGCCACTGACTCTTCTTGGGTCCGGTGCGCCGACAGCGTCGACGGCGCCGCCCGAGCCAATAAAAGGGAGAGGTGCCGCGGCTGCTTGGGATGGAAGGGCCGCGCTCGATGCCCACGAAGAGGCGGAGTAGGAGTTGGTTGGGGTCGCGGTCGGGCTGCACGCGGCGGCGAGGGCAGAAAAGTCTTCGTGGTCTAGGTGGTTGAGGAATAGGTCTTCGGCTCCTTCGCCAAACAGCAGCTGGTCTCCCCCGCGACCTTCGTCGCGCGCCGCGGCAGAGAGGGATGCCGGCGACGCCAGGGACGGCCGGCCGCTTGAGGACATCAGCATGGTTGGTGTTGCCTGATGACTGTTTGGGTTTGCTTACTGCCAGTTTTGACTGCGGGGGAGAGCGGGAAAGAAAAACGCAACGGGCGTATCCTAGGGTAAGATTGGGTCGGGAGAGTTAAGCATGACGGCTGTACTGCTTGTTCGTGCTGTAGCTGTAAGGTCATGGTAGCAGAGGCGTGGTTGGATGTTCTTACTGCCACTTGTTCTTTTGGAGTAGGCGCTCGGAACAGCGCGGGGAAAAGCAGCGCAACGAGCTGAGCATAAGATTCGATCGAGAGAAGTTATCTACGTACCTGGTACTACTATACGATGGTTATATTGGCTGTTCGTTCTACAGCAATACCAGGTATAGTAAGGGCACTGCACTTTTTATCTATTAATTAATAGGCCGCGGTAACAGTAGGGTGGGACGCGGGACTCGAATGGAGTGGTTGGATTGACCGGTGCTTTTTACCTACATAATGGTATCATATGTTCGTCACACCTCAATCGCATTCTAAAACACGAGAGAGCATACTGCGGGGCATTTCAGTTCCAGAGTCCAGAGCACGCAGCACGCACGTTCTCGGGAATACATTACTTGTAATTAGTGTAGATTTATTTCCAGTAGCAGCAGCAACTGCCTTGCAATGATATATTATGCATTCGATGTTGAATAACACGACACGTGCAGGGGGAGCCACGTAGACGAGGCAAAATGTATCTGATACGCAGAACAGATATGGTCTCTGCCCGTAGCCGAGGTGCCATACAAGCGCTGCTTGCGGATGGCACGTCACAAACCTTCTCGATCAACCTCCAAAACTCCACTCATTTTTTTCTGGTTCGTCGTGTGCGTCTCCTCGCAGCACGACATACTGTATGCTACTTGCACTCATATCATACTACTAGAGGCAACGAAATCGACCCAGAACCATATGCCCCCTTGAGGTGGGATCCTGTCCTACTCGGAGCCAAGGGGTGAGAAGACCTCGGCCAGGGCGGGCTGGGCTGGGCTGCAACCCGAGGTTGTCACCAGGGGCAACATGTGTCGTCGCTTTTGGAGGAAAAAGCGAAATCACGTCAAAGGAACAAACATCAACAAAGGAAGGAGCATCCATCAGAAGTTCAAGATCCAACAGCAGCACAGCACCTCTCAAAAACTTTACCGTCTCTCTTCTATACTACGGACGGTCGCACGAGGAACTCCGCCAATACGACTGAACCGCGCCGCCTCCAACGCATTGCCGACGACGACGGCAAGCAGCAGGAGACAGAACGCCTACTGTACTACTATGGAGCACAGAGCAGCGCAGCTCTCGGGAATACATACCTCCTGTCGGCTCGCAGGGCGATGAGCGGTGACCCAGGAGGCGAGTTCAAACTCCCTCGAGCCAACGAAAGGTAGCTGCTGTCATCACGGCCGCAGCAACGGCGACGGACTTCGACGCCAACCACAAGCCACTCTCGTTCAGCCACGGATGGTACCACTGGGGTGGGCAGCTCGAAGGAGGGAGGGTCAAAAGTGCTAGCTAGGGAAGAGCTTGGGAGTGGGATCGCTGTAGCAGAAATAATGAGGATCGGCAGACAGACAGGTCGCCCAACTGATGTTTGTGGACCTTGCTTTTTGACGTTCGTACTGGTCGTTGGTATCACATAGAGTTTTAACCCTTTTCCGACTTTTTGAATTTTGGTAGTTTAATTACAAGTTGTTTTTATCCATGTAGGGAGTGTACTGCTAACAGAGGGTCGAAGTTTTGGCCAGTACCAATACAGACTTAAATATACTGTCCGTTTTATCTTTTTAATAAAGATATAACGACTCTTACATTTATGTCTATAGTTGCACACTTTAATAGATTTTGGCCAGCAGCCAGAATTCAACAACTACAACTCTCCTCGAATTTCATTTTTGAAGCTGAAAATCAACTAAAATCACATATTTGCAATTTCGTGCGCGAGATTTCAAAGACGTTCAACCAAAACATATGTCTCGTGCTGGTACAACGTACGAGAAAGTAAATTTCGTAATTTCAATTTTCAGCTGCCTCTCTCTCTGTTGGCTTGGCTCGGCTCCTACCCACAACGCGCATCCCTGTGGCTTTAGGTGTGCTTCGGAGCCTCTGCCACTCTTTGGCTAGAGAGGGAGCAGGTTCGGTCCCTGAAAGCAAAGGAGGACCTTCTATCTCTTTCTGAAGCCTCGCACACGGGCGCACGTGCCCGTGAGACTAGGCCGTGTCACCCATGCCTTCTAGACCAAGCCTCCCAGGGCTAGCGTCTGTTCCGCAGAGTCAACAGCAGGAGGCTCTCTCGGAATCAAACGATAGCTCGCCGGATTCCACCGCAAAGCCACCCTCGCCTGGGGCAGACTCGCAGGGAACCCCCGTGGATCCCACAGGGAGCAATGGGTCGGTGATGCCCGGGAAGGGCTTTACGCCCGATGCACTTCCCGAGACTGGAGCGGTGCTCGGTGTGTCACAAGTTTCTGCAGGGCCATTACGAGCTCCAATCCCGAGTAGTATCCCCGTTGTCAACAAGGATGCGGAGCAACAGAAGCAAGATCAGCAGGAAGAGGAAGGCAGGAGCCAAAGAGGATCGACGGGGGGCTCGGAGAACGATGGCGAGGCTGGGTACGGGACGGCGCAGGCCAGCATGCCAAGAAACTTCCGGATATCGCTGGAGGGGTACTCGCTGCAGAAAGACGATGACGGCACCTATGCGGCGTATCGCATCAATGTCACTGCGGGGCTCCATACATGGCATGTCCTTCGGAGGTGGGGTGTGTGTTATGTGCATTTCATTTTCGCGACGCAATCGCGTACGATTGGTGAGGGTGCTGCGGTTTGCCAGCTGCTTGATTGCACACAGGCACAGGCACAGGCACGCACGGCCCCGCCCGGCCAGCCCTCCCTCGGTGGATTTTTGCTTTGTGTTTGAGCAGTCTGGCTGCGGTTTTGTGTCATGGAGCAGCTTGCGGGCTCGCCTCGTGCCGCTACCATAGAAAATAGTGCTGCTGCTACTCTGTGTGTGACGCAATGTGCCTCCAATGCTGTTTGTTGTTGGGCCGCACTACAGCTGCTGCTCTAAAAAGTCAAGTGCTTGCAGTCAACTGCTTTTGTCTTCTGCAAGCACTTGACTTGCACCAAGCACCTGATGTTATCGACTATATTATAGGCAGGCAAACAGTTATATCGAACGGATATCGCCGCCCTACCGTGCCGTGCTTCAACCACGCCTGCGGAGTAGTGTAATGTATTGTTGTAGTGCTTGGCCCTCTCTCCCTTGTTGCTTGTGCTCGGTGTTTGTTTCGTTTAAACTTGATGAGTTCTCGAGAGTAATCTTGGGCAGCACACTTTGCACCACCTACGATGCCACCGCAGGGCCAGCGTACGTGTGCGGGTCCCTTTACGCAGGCAGTGCCGATGTTGGTTTGCCTGGGCGTGCATTCCTCTAGGCTATCTCTTGTGATGGCATATGGCTTTTTGGTGTTGCTTGAGATCAATCGTACTCGCGGTCTTGCTGCGCAGCAGTAGCAGCAGCCATTCATAGCGCAAAAAATCAAAGTTACACAACGCGGAACATTTTAGAGACGGAAAGAGCAAACTGCACAGCAGCAGCAGCAGCAGGCGCACAAACAAACAAACACAGACGTAGCAGCAGCAGCAGTCCCACACATAGCAGCAGCATCGGCAACCGCAGGCAGCAGGCAACGCGGCGCTAGCACCGCCCCCCCCCTCTCCCTCCCTTCCGAATATTGCTGCGAACCGCAAAGCCTCGTCGTGTCTGTGCTTTTCTCCCAGGGCACCGTCAGTTTCTGTCACTGCACTCGGCAACAGTCGGAGCACTACACGGCAACAGCAGACGCCAACACACACAGCAGCAGAGTTCTGAGGCACAGACACAGCAGTAAGGCAGCACGACTCTCACACCCTCCCCCCTGTCTCCATTCCAACCATTGTCCGTAATCATTCCCTTATGCCTGTCTGTGTTTTGCTTGTATGATATGATACGTCATACGATAGGTACCGTCAGTTTCTGTCTTTGCACTCGGCACTGTCGGAGCACGTGAAAGCGGAGGACATGCCGCACCTCCCCGGAAAGCGCATCCTCGGGAGCAGCGTGGACCCTTCCTTCGCTGAAGCTAGGGGGCTGGCCCTTCAGGTGCGGTGACAGCAGTAGTCCACGCAGCAGCTGCAAGCAGGAGCACGTTGCAGTTTGCTCTTATCAATGGCAGTGGTCAGCTGGCAGTGGTGCTTCAGTACAGCAGTACGTATCAATGTGACTACTACAGTCTGTAGTCAGTATAATACGTGGCATTCGTGTTGTCCTGTTGTCCATCTATTGCCTACGATCTTACATCTTACCATTGGCTACCGGTATGATTTTGTCTGCCATCATGCCATGATACTGCTGCTGCTGTTTGCGAAGGCTGACCCTTATTTCAGGTGACCGATCGGCCACACAGCAGCTGCGAGCGGCGGGCAGTATCGTATAATATGATGTTGCAGTTTGCAGTTTTGCGGTGCTGCTGCTGCTGCTTTAGGTGGATCGATACGTGGCATTCGTTTTGTCCTTCTATTGCCTTTTCGGATATGTACGCACTGATATCGTTGGTAGTCGAACGTCGAGAACAGAAGAGAACAGCCCCAACACGACCCGGCGACCCTAAAAATGTAACCCGGTATATGAGTACCGGTATCCGGCTGACTATTGGCTATTGGCCCTTTGAGAGAGAACGAACGGGCGCGGGCTGTATGTACGCCGTGTTGTCACCTTGATGATGCTTCATGACGCCCAGCGTTCTCTATCGACTACGATGCTACGTAATATCACATGCTTTTTTTTATACCTTTTGTACCTTGCTTGCACAGCAAACACATGGTACATGTGATACATATATTATACATCTCATATCATCATCAGGTCGCATCCTACTTGGAAGTATACTATATACAGTATACTATTCCTACTAATCGTAGAGAGAGCGTGCCTTCTCTCTCAATTTCTTCACGAGTACTGCTGTACAGGATTGGTATGATAAGATATTGTTACGATACGTTGAACCGCCCTCGCGCGTGCAAGGAGCAGCAGCAGCAGCAGAATATCGCCAGTAAAGCAGTAAATTACTTGGCGCTAAGCACGAAGGGTGCCCACGTGCCCGCCGATACCGGTGTTTTAGTTCAGCAACAGCACCAGTATCAAATGATACCGCAGACTGCAGAGTACCGGTACGAAACAGCAGTATGATAGTACCAGTACACCGGTACTGGTTGTTTTACGCGCTGGTCTTCCACTAAAAAAATGATTCAGCAGCAGTCCCAAGTTTCAACAGGTGCACGTTAACATACCGCAGTAAAATAAAAGTAGACTACTGCTGTTGTAGGTAAATAACGGCCAATATGAGTACCAGGTACACAACAGGTAAAATGTGATGACGTTTTTATTGCGGGCAGTCCAGAAATACACCTCCAGTTAGTTGACTGTTGACTACCGGTATATCATACGTTGACGGCTGATGTTATACCTTTTTCATAAATATATACTGCTACGAGTACATATTATACCAGGTATATACTGCAGCAGTAGTCTCGTAGTGGTGTGCCCAGACGTTTCGTGAGACAACACCAGATAAATCGGCTTATCACGAAAAAAATCTTGTTAATTAATAGTTGGAATTAGTATTCGATAATTTTGCAGTTTTAGTACTATTGATAATATTAAAAGATAATACCTACCAGGTACTAAATATACGTAGAGATGATATCCCCCTAAGTTGGCTTATCACCTGTCACGGGGTGGTCGGTACACCACGAGGGTATGTGATTTGTCACGGCACAGCAGCGGCGGCAGCAGTACAGCTACCTTATACAAGGTTCCCCTTCGGAATCTGTTCGACGAAATCCCGGGGGTGCCGCTATTAATAGTTGAAAAAGGGAAACTCAGGCGTTCCTGTGTACCAGGTATGTATAATATGAGGTTTATGAGGTTCGATGATGTGTGTTTCTTTTAGGCGTTGGACTTGGAAATGTGGCAGTTATTGGATCTCCTGCCGAGCACTGCACACACACGAACACGAAAAAAGCACCGCGACTTTCACAAAGGCAAAGAGTTTCATGTATAGCTGCTGTTGTACCGCTGCTTTCGTGTTGTGTACGTACCGGGGCGTAAAATAGGTGGTGGAATGTTGCGCTGGCGCACCTTTTAATCGTAAATCCCGTATTTTTCACCACGTGCCGAGCATGGTGCGGTTTGCCGCGCCACCCAATTCCTGTGCCGCACCTAAAAAAAATGTGCGGGTCCTTTTTCGCCGCAGATATATTTTTTTCGGGTCTATTTCGCCGCAGACGAATTTTGTTTTTCGTCGTATTGCGCCGAAGGCGAAACATTTTTTGGCGTGTTTTTTTGCCGCAGTTTTATTTTTATTTTTTTGTGTTTGTTTTTGTGTTGATTTCGACTTAGATGCCTTATTTGGGGCTGGTTTCCTCTTTAGGCGGAGAGTACTTCACTTCCATTTAGAATTCGATTGAAACTGTTGCCGTTCCCCTCTGCCTGAGGACGAAGCAGGCCTCAAACAGCTCGGAACTCGGAAAGGGAGAGGAAATTCCCAGGTGCAAAATATGAATAATCGCTGGCAACCCCGGCATCGTAACGCACCGCGAACAGCGGAAACCCTGTGTCCCCAAGACGCGGCAACGAGGCAACGAGGACCTGTTCAGTATGTCTGATGTTTACTGATCGCCATTTTGTCCTTGTTTCTTAGCAAAATGCACCACATTCTGAACGCAGCCGGCACCACGTATACAAGAGGATAAACCGAGCGGGTTAGACGCACATTTTGAATAGATTGACGAATACCAGGTATACATATTGTAAAAAAAACGCCCTCCGGCGGGTCCTCCGGGGCGCCCCCTGCGAGGGGTCGCACCCCGCCGACGCCTATTTTACGCCCTGGTACGTACTGCTTGTGGGTGCCCGGCTGCTTTTGAAAGTCGGAGGAAGTGTTGGTTTCCATCGTCCTGCGCGGCATTCACGGTACACAACACAGTATTCTCAAAGCTAAAGGGGATTTCATGGTATTGGGGCCTCGAAACGCGTCACGTTCCACCGATCACGATCGCCAAAAGAGAGCAAACGCTTCACCTGATTCGCTCTGATTGGACGGAAAAAATTACATTTACCATTTTGGGTGGCGATGTAAAAACCGTTTTGGGGTTCGTATGTTCATATACATACCACCAAGGTTCTTATCTTTACGCCAAAAATCGTACGTCTGTTTGACGGCGGCGGCGCTGCACCAGCTGCTGCAGCAGCAGCAGTAGCAGCGGCCCCCGCGGGCAGTAGTGCGAGTAGTACCATGCCGCGCGCTCACAGAAGACTAGATGTACTCATGAGGCAGCGGCTGACAAACCCGAGGATGGGGAAACATATCAATCAGTAGCAGCACCTCGGCAGTCGAAGCGGATGGAGTGAACAACTTATCAATCAGTAGCAGCACCTCGGCAGTCGAAGCGGATGGAGTGAACAACTTCAACGCGACGAAGACGTAGTACCTGCGTGCGTGTCCTTCGACCGCGTGGCAGGCTTGTTGTGAGCCCTTTCGTTAGTATCTCGCATGCAAAAACGAATTGAGTCGATCTGAAATATACCTGCGATAGCCGTTGACAATATTGTTAGAATGAGCCTACGTAGACGGCGCGGCTCTAACTGTAGCGCTCGTGGTGGCGCCGCAGCAGAGGGCACTTCATGGAGCCAAACGTTGCAAAACTCGACAACTGACAGCGACCCGTATCGAAAATGCCTGCGCAAGCCTTGGAAATTTCTCTTTCCTTTTTTCTTTTTTTTTCACAGGCCCCCCTATTAAAAAATTGCCCTAAACCAATTGCACCGCTCTTGGGTGCGTGCCTATTAAATACCTGGTAGTTCCTAGGGCGGCATACGGCACCCACACGCACCCTCACAGAAAGACACACATTGAGAAGCACCGCCGTTCGTGGGTGTCTCAAGATCTTGAAGCGCGGGTGCTTTTTGTTTTTGTTTTGCTCATCCTATTTTATAAAAAAAATTCAAATTAGTTGAAGTACGTCAGCTGTGAGTTCGATCAAATTGATGGTCGATACTCATCTTTCAAGCTGCGTGATACTCCGGCCATTTATTGTCTTCGCACTTTTTTTTTCTCTTCCTCGCTCCCTAGACGTAACTCAAATCCGGGGTCACTAAGCAGGCGCTTGTCCCCCCTTCCCTCTACGTTACGCACCTTCATTTTTATCGCTAAATTAATTCAGCACTTTCTTGCCTCGTCGACTCGCGTCTAATTGTGCTTACCCACGCTTTATAGCGCGCTCTCGGCGGTTGGTGTCTCTAGAAGAATAAAAATCTCCGTACCGAGGTTCGAACCCGTGACGCCAACCTTTGTAATGTTCGAGGTTAACCACTCGTATTACTGGAACACCGGGCCTGCTATACCGTGACTGCCCCAAAGTAAAGAACTTGAAGGGCGTTTTGTCCGGGCCTGCCGGTACGACTGCCCACCCCCCTCTCACCTTCGGTTCGAGAAAATGGTTGAACGGTGTTTGTTTTGATGTTTGTTACTTTGTTGCCGACCCAACCCAACCCGACCCTAATCAATGGTTGAATGCTGTTTGTTTTCACGTTTGATTGGTGCTTTTGCCGACCCAACCCAATCTAACCCCAACCCTATCCTAACCCTAAACGTATCCCTCACCCCTACCACAATCCGTCCTACACGGTTGCCGGGGCAGAAATCGTTTTTTCCTAAACCGTTCGGCCTAAATCCTCACAGCAGCAAGCTGTGTGTGTGTTTTCGTCCCATTTATTCTGGGCGCCAGATGTTTGAACGCACCAGCCGAGGTCACACAGGGGGAAGGTAAACACAGAAGATTCCTCTCCACCTTTCCTCCTGCGGTTCTTACCTTAATTTCTATCGCGAGAGGGGTGCAGCCGTCCCTTTCCCTCGTCAACATTTTAAGTCGAATTTTGTTTAATCACGAATAACGTATCGCTTTCCACGCTATTTGCGATTTTTTCACTCCTGAGAGATTCGAACCCGCAACATAACCTTCAGAAGGTTTACGAGGTTACCAACTGAGCCACTGGGGACGCCAGCAGTAATCTATGCCAGTCGGTTGTCAAAACGGTTTTTTGTCCTCCGTCGGATGCTTTGCCTCTCCGGTATTTTATTGTATGAAACCCGTGGTACCCTTGTTTCTCTCCTGAACCTAAGTTCAACTCCAACCACCCTCGCTCTATACAATATGTATCCCCTACCCAAACACGCCTCAACACAACGAACCCCAGTTTTGCTAGAGGTTGAGTACTCCACGTCGACTACGCCGAATTTGGGCAATACGCGAAAGTGAGGTGGTGGTGGTGGTGGTGGGACGCTAATTGTCTTCCGGGTATGCACATAAAACTCGCACACCCTTGAGTGTTGTAGGTTTCCTGTGGCTGACCAGACCTGATGGTATACAACGAGTATAGTTTGGGTTGAACTCGCGCTCAGGAGATAAATAAGGGCACCCACGGGTACTAGAAAGCCAAGCATCAGGCAGAGTACGACAGAAAGCTGCTTTTGTTACCCGCCTACTGCTTGCTGCTGCAAGGATTGAGGCTGGAAGGTCTGGCAAAACCCGATTTCTGCCACGGCAACCACCACAGAATTGTGTGGGGCGGTTCGTGCTGGATTAGGGTTAGGTTTTATCCCCTGATCAACCACGCTTCCACAAACCCCATATTTGCAAGGTTGAAAAAATCTACGTCGATGGCGCGGAATTTGGCCAAAATATAAGCAAAAATGCTTTTCATATAGTCTACTGCTACATACGTATTGCTGGTTGATACGGGGCAAAACAACAGGGACCCCTATCGAGCAAATATGGGGATGACGGCACGTCACCAAAAAAACAAGCAGCCGTCACAGCGTACGGCCGCGGTATCCACACTAAAACCTAGTAGTTACGTGTATATTGCCGTCACGTCACACGATAAACTGCCATACTGCCGTCACTTCACATGCTAAACTGCCGTCATTCCCCATCTTTGCTATCGAGCTTGCTGAAGCTGAATGTACGACCGACCGCCGATCGAGACCTCCAAAAGTATACCATGATTCAGGACCGATGGTTTGTACGAACAAAACCGATCAACACTCAAAAACGCTGTCGATCTCAGTGACTTGTACAGTAGTACAGTATCACTCTGTCCGGAAATATAAGGTTCGTTTGATGATCAATTTGAGTACAAAACGGTTATATATTTACGGACAGATTGGTATTACACTAATAATAGTATCATACTATGATATGTACCAGCGCACACAAGTTGACGAGATTTGCACTATTAACACCAGTACCTGGCGTGATGTACACTATTATTATTAGTCTAATACATACCAGTATATTTTATGTATTTTGTAAAAGCATTTCAAATATATTATAAAAAATTATAAAAACACTCCAGCTGTGAGATCGAGGATTTCGTCGAAACTCACTTCGCAAGCTGT
>JBBMKB010079510.1:0-12677 GCA_037833945.1 Alaria marginata
GTTTCGGGTGAGATATTGAGCTCCTCATGTTAGGAACTCAGGAACTTTCTGCTGCACCCCTACCGTGGGATGACTCGTTAAACAACAATAATGGCTGATTTCTCGATCGAAGTGCGCCCACCCGCGACCGTAGCACGCGTTCTGATAGGGATCGTTCCATACCTCCCCGCAGACGCCGGAGTATGACAACCGCTTCTTGCCCAGTGTCGCCCTCGATCAGCGTTTTTTAAATTTTGCTCAACCCTTTTATTATCTTCGCAATTTGTCTTTCTCCTTCTCCCTCCCTAGGCGTAACTCAGATCCGGGGTCAACAAGCAGGCTCTTCTCCCCCCTCCCCACTACGGCACGCACCTTCTTTTTTATCGCGAGAATAATTCAGCAGTTTCTTCCCTCGTCGACTTGAGTCGAATTGTGCTTACTCACGCTATAAAGCGCTTTCCGCAGTTGGTGACTCAAAAATAAAATCAGCGTAACCAGATTCGAAGCCCTGACCCCAACCTTAGCAGTATTCGAGTTTAACCACTAGACCACCGGAGCGATGCCTCACCTCAACTCTCCACTCGTTGTCGTCAAGTCCGAGGAAGAAGTACCGAACGCCTGAGCACCTGACGAAAATGTCGCTACTGCGCCGCCCCAAACCGCGGTGTTCCTAATGAAGACGGCGTTTTTCACAGACAGGCGGGTGACGCTACCGCAGTAAATGGCACCGCCAGAGCCGCCCCGGGCACTGTTCGAGACGAAGTGAGGGTGGCCGTTGATTTTAACCTTCGAGGAGACTATGTGGAGCGCACCTGTTGTTTGGTGGGGAGGAGGGGGGGGGTTGGTATAGGAGAGTGTGTGCGAGGGAGCGGGATGAAAGAGTAGTTGGTATTTGACAGGTGTGTAGAACACACTAGAGTTGCAGCGTAAATATGCTCCTCAATTAGAGGCCTATACTTGACAGGCATGTGGAACACGCTGGCGTAGCAGCATAGGCGGGCTGAAAAACATTGCTGAAGAAATTGGAGACCCACCTCCATCGTTAGATGCTGTGTTGTTGTCGAACGTAAGGGTTCCCCCTAGCAACAAAGAGGACGACGTGTGGATGCTCGCAGCACCTGCGTTTCATGAGTCAAGGGTTCGGTCCAGACAGTAATAACGTGTTCAGCGACGAGGATGATACGCGCGTAGCAGGTAGGTAGTATACCCGTTGTTTGGGGCAAGTACAAAGACTGTAAGAAAGGAGCGCCGTCGGATTCGTGCTCCGTCTCGAAAGGGATACGTGGTCAATGATCACATGTCTAAGGCAAGCCAAAAATGAGTACCCTCCCCGATATCCGGCCTTTGGGAAACTCCGGAGACGTTGAGAAAGGAGAGCCGTTGCATTCCTCACCCCCATATTCGGCCTTGTTTGCTATGAAGCTGGTCCATCCTGTGGACCTGACTTTGACCTCGTCGAACCCGTTCAATGCTCCTGAGGACCGATTTCAAGAGGGGAAACCACGCACGTAATATATACGGTTTGTATGATGATTATTGAGACATTCTACTTGAACCTCCCTGCCCGAGGAGTCGAGAAATGTACATGTTTTAACGCTTGATATAGAGGAGTGCCTCGTGTGATGATGCTTCTTGAGATGTCGTACGTAACCTTCTAAGACTTTCAGCCTGAGGAACTACAATGATAGCTCGTCCCATTGTGACCTAACTTTGACCTCTTTGAACCCGTTGAACGCTACTGAGGATATCAGGAAAAGGGAAACCACGAAGATAGAGTAATATGCGTATTTCGGTGTTCTACGTGAACCGTTCGAGATAAACTACTTGCTATTTTTCACAGTCCATCAGTATGTAATGCTTTTCGCGGAATCGCGCCAACTCCATGCCGTCACATCGTCAACACCACTCAGGCGAAACGGTAAACTCCGACTAAACTGCGCACGGCTCTAAGGTTCGTTTTTGTTCACCTCCAGCGCCACGCGCCAAGTTGAACTTGAAGAGCGTGTTCCCTCCAAAATCCACCAGGCTTTCCAAATCAGCCTGGATCGCACCTGTAGAAATGTTAGACAAAAGCAACCGGACGCCGCCAACGAACGGTTCGCATGGTAAGTGCGCGCCGTTTGTCTCTCGTGCCTCGGTCGGTCAGACAAACTGGTACATCGCTATCGGGCTTCTTCCTGCTGCTCTAAACGGAACGCTTCGAATGCTGTCGAAACACACAATGCGTGCTGTGATAGGGGTCGATATTCCATGGACACTTCACAGCGAGCGACAAACCATGCTCGACCGTCTTCGTTGTGGGCACGGAATCTCAATATCTCCACTTCACCACACCACACCACACCACACCACCCTACCCCAAACTCAAACCGTAACTCTTAACCCTAACCCCAACCTCAACCCTGCCACTGTGACATACAGCTACACCGCCTTCTTTGGGTCGGTATTCAAAGCCTCTCCGCCTCATCACACCACCCTATTCCCAACCCTATCCCTAGCAATCTTAACCCTACCATCATGACATGCCACTACCCCGCCTTCTTTGGGGAGATACTTCTCTACAGGCCACTACACTACACCACACGACTTCACCCTAATCCAAACCCTTACCGTATCACTAACTCTATCCCTAACAGTACAGTATGACAGGCCACTGCCCTGCCTTCGTTGGGCCGGTATTTCTCTCCACCCCCCCACACCACCCTAACCCTGACCCCGCCCTCAACAACCCCAACGCTACCATCACGACATGCCACCGCCAACCCTTCTCTGGGTCGTTATTCCTTGGGCTTCCTTTTCACCGTCTAACCACTATTTCGCACAATCTTAACCCCAAAACTGAATTCCTAACCCTAGCCCTCTATCGTTACGAAATGTCACCGCCGCGCCTTCTTTTGGGCCTATACTCCGTGGGCTCCGCTTTTCTCTGTGTTTTTAGAGAGTCGCCAAAACCATCGAGCTAGCAGTCAGCGTGTACTATCGCGACATGCCACTATCGCCCTTTCTTTGGGTCGATATTCCTTGGGCTTCCCTTTCACTGTCTAACCACTCTTTCGCACCATCTTAATCCCAACCCTATTCCGAAACTTAACCCTCCATGGATTACGAAATGTCATCGCGTCGCCTTCTTTGGGCCGATACTCCATGGGCTCCGCTTTTCTCCATATTTTTAGAGAGTCGCCGTAACCACCGAGCTATAATAATAGCAGTCAGCGTAGTTGTTACCGCTATGTACATCTAGCACGTCTCACCCCCATCTCCCTTGGCGGTGTTTCTGGTGAAGGTGGTGTTGCCCGAAGTGGCTACCCTCGAACGGACCGTCAGCAGCACCGCGCCTGTTACGTGTCATGCCCCCCCCAGCGAAATCGCACGCCCATGGGCAACGAGTGAAAGCAAGCGACAAATAGATCGAACGAGCGAGAGCTGCTGTATTAGCCCCTCTTGCACTGTGCGCACATTTGTGGTGATACGTTACAGTTGGGTACCCCGTTTAAGAGCCCCTCAGAACAGGCATAGGTCACCGCTCGTATCTTCATGTCACTCTTATCTGAGATTGAACATCCTAAAGGTTTTAGCATAGGATTCACAAGACGTGACAAGCCAATTTGACCGCTCTTGAGTCCGTTTTCGGTTGTTTCGAACGCTCTTAAACCGGGTACCCCACTGTACTTGGAATTAGAATGTGGTCAATTTGGCAGTAATATACCGTTGTTGTTCTTACCGCCGTCTTCCTCAGAAGCATTGTCGACGAAAGACGTATTCCCAGCAGTAGTAACTGTCGATTCCCGCGTAGCGAGGATCGCGCCTGACAGATTGATGGATGGCAATGCGGGGTTGGGAGGTTATATGGGGGCAGGGGCACCAATGCATCACCATATAATTATTTGTTACGCTGCGTCAACAAAACATATACGCTTTAAAGTGAGGTACTTAGCCACTCGCGCAAAAGGCCTAAACGTCGTAGAGCAAACGAAGGCAGCGCCCCTACCGTAGCCTTGGTTGGTGGTGTTTTCAACCCCGTTCTATACAGCCTTCCAGGCTCGAGACGGGGATTAGTAGTTGCAGAACAGTGTTGAGACGGTACCACATAAACCCCAGGATAACACAAACCGTGGAGTAACTTTCCAAGCCGGGTTTTTCTCCGAAACAAGGGGGGCACACCCAACGAAAATGGTCGCCTTTGAAACGTCTCGTCGACATCTAGCTGTAAACGCGGCGTTCGGCACTTGCACCCTCCCCGAATGTCAAGAACATCAAATTTAAACGTCGTGCAAGGGGGGTGTGTTCTCTGACGTGTTATACAGAAACAGGTCAGGAGGGGGGGGGCACCATCGTGGTGGAGCGGCAGCCTCCGCCATTGTGCTGGCATACGAAACTATGTATAAAAGCTTGACGGCTGCAACAAATAGGGACCGCTTTCGAGTTTCGTGAAGTGTGCGCGGTACACCCACGCACACAACAACTTGACGACAGCTGTACTGTATATTTATGCACGTCCAGGTTTGTTCCGCTGCCATTGGTGTCTGGACCGTTCGCGGCAGAGCGCAACTTCAGCAGTCGGCTAATCTTAGGTCAACCAGCTGGGGGGGATGTTACTATGGTGTTGCAGGCGCAGGCAAACAGAAGAAGTCGAAGGATTTAGTTGGTACGGTGTAACGGGTGTATGGGTTTGGTTCAGAGAGCAATACAGGAGTGCAGTCACGCTAAGTTGTTACCACAAACATGTCGCTCGGACAGTATCGCCATAAAGGTTGTGTCCCAAAGAGTGTCGCCATGACAGCATCGCCACAAGAACCCGATCCATCACAATAAAGTGACCGTATGCGGTCAAACGCAGAAGTCGTCGCCGCAATAACTATATGATGACTGTATTGCACACGGGCAACAGATTCGCGTGCTGCGAGAGTCATTCCAACGTCTTGGGCGAGGGTACGCAAAACGTCGAGGTGGGCTACGTAAAAATGGCTACCTAGAGCGTCGCTACGAATACACAGAACACCAGCACAAGGCCAGCTCAAAGCGAGAGTCACTCCAACGCGACGGGCGCAGATGAGAAGCAGCGACAACACGCCGATGTCGCGTCAGGTCTACCAAACAGGTCCTGAGTAAGATGGAATGTTGTTTTGCAGAAAATGGTTGGAGGTATGTCCTCTGGTTTGGTACACCATCTGGAGTACCGCGTGGCTGACGTTCCATAGCCAACCAGCTGGGGAGGGTGCTAGAGCACGCCGGCAACAGACTGGAGCGACGTGAGAGCCATCCCGACGTCTCGGTCGAAGGTGCGAAGCAGCACGAAATTGACGAGATGGCACCAAGGCCACTCAATAAACACTTCTTGAACCATACATTGAGTACAGGACGGAGCGTAGGTTGGCCGAAAATGGTCGTACCTCCTCCTTTTTTCTCACAATATGGAGTACCGCGGGACCGACGCTCCATGGCCAACCATCTAGAGAGGACGTTACAGCACACCGTCAACATGATAGCGTGACGCGAGAGCCACCCCAATGTTTTGGTCGAAGGTTTGTATGAAGCAGCGACAAATCGTCGAGATGGCACCAAGACCACCCGACAAACACCCTTTGAATCAGGCCTCTTGAACCAGACCCTGAGTTTAAAAGACGGAGCGTAGGTTGACCGAAAGTGGTTGCAAATAAGTCCTCCGTTTTGGTGCACTATTTGGAGCATCGCGGGGCTGGCGTTCCGTAGACAACCAGCTGGGGAGGATGTTACAGAACGCCGGCAACATGTTAGCTCGACGCGAGAGCCACCCCGACGTCTCGGTCTGAGGTGGGAAGCAGCGACGAAACGCCGAGATGGTACCAAGCCTACCCAACAAGCACCACTTGAGCCATACCCTGAGCATAAGACGGAGCGTAGGTTGGCAGAAAGTGATCGGGAGTTCGCCCTCCGTTTTCGTGCACCATCTGGAGCATCGCGTGGCTGGCGTTCCGCAGACAACCAGCTGGGGAGGATGTTACAGAGGTGTCATCAAAATGTATTGTTTTGTATACCTAGGCCATGGGTTGTTCATGGGGTTGCGCTTTCGGTATACCTGGTATATACTCAAAATCAGTTTTTTTTACTTACTATTAGTATAGAGTAATATAATATTCCTCGAGTGAGGAGCCTCCTAAAGAAAGGGGGTGCATGGCATCTCTACCGTAGCATGTGTCATCTACCTGGTATAGGCAACGAAGATCATACAGGCCAGGGATATATCTGCCCTGAAGGACACGAGTCTTAAATGGGGGTCTGATCTGTCTGATATGTGAAAGCTTTATCGGGCGTATGGAAGAGGTGGACCCTGCATTGTCGGTTCGAATTCGGGTGCCAAGGAAAATGTACGAAGATAAAACAAGATGCTGGACGCTTCTATTGGGTGATAAGTTCCACGACCCTACTTAGGCTACAGTACGCGGCAGATGTTAAGAATGTGATAATTAAGAATTTCAGGCTCATGTTTAGGAAAACAAATAAGAACAGGGTCTCTTTTGTACTGAAAATAGTGTACGACACACACTGCCTTACATAAGAATTCCAGCCTGGTCAGAAATAAGAGATTGTTAACTGGTGTCGTGTACTGTATGCTGGCAGAGGCAACGTGTGTAAAACGGCAGCTACAGTATCAATGGAGATAAGTAAAACACTACCTATTCACACTAAACCTCTTTTCGTTTTGACAGCAGTCATGTTAACAACTTTGCTGATACGTTTGTGTTCACGAGCTCGCTAATACAGCAGCAGTAGTACGCCTATTTTATTCGAAACCGAGTCATCCCACGGGAGGGATGCAGCAATAAGTTTTTGAGCTCCTGACATGACGAGCTCAGTATCTCACCCGAAATATCACTCCCAAGCTTTTCGTTCGCGCAACCCGATCAGTATTTCTACCCGCTAGTCCTAAAACAAATGCGCTCGTAAAATTATCATACCAACCGGTAGTTCCTCACTCCAGGAGCTCAACCGGCCAGGACCGTTTGACCCCAAAAAGTGCAACCCCTACCGTGGGATGACTCAACCCCTACCTCCGATGCCCGAATTGTTGTCGGTGAATACGGTGGTCCCTCCGATGTTGACGTTGCAATTATTCTCGGCGTAGATGGCACCTGTCACCCGCGCGAGAAGACGCCAATGTCGGTCACAGATATTACAATTTAACACATCGAACACGATATTTCTCGGTAGCTTCGAGGTTTAGTCCCTTTCGGGATAGTTCTTTGATCAACTACCAGGTACGAGTCATCCCACGGTAGGGGCTGCACGTTTTGGGCCAAACGTTTCTGACTATCAATGGTTGATCTCCTCAAGCGAGGAACTACCGGTTGGTATTCCAATGTATCGAGTACATTTTGTTTCGGACTAGCGCATATAAAGGTCGGTCGGGTTGCGCGAACGAATGTTGGAAGTCAATCATGTTAAGGGTGACAGATTGGAGGGTACCTTACCACTTTTTCGAGAAAATGGTTGATATACTCTTTGTATCATATATACCCTAACCCTAACCCTAACCCTAACCCAATCAAACGTAATCAACCAATGTAGGGTTAACCCCCTTCGTCTTGTGCACAGTTGTGCCTCAACCATTTTCTCGAAAAAGTGGTAAGCTCTACTGACAGATTGAGCTCCGCATGTTAGGAGCTCAGAAACGTCTGCTGCACCCCTACCGTGAGATGACTCGTACCTGGTATGCTATAAGAGATACGTGAGCTAGAGGATAGTCTGTAGGAGGCAGCTCCTCTGCACATGTTTGCGGGGGGTGATCCATAGGAGACAGACGGGTTGACTCATGAACTGTCCGATGTGCAGACAGGTTACGATCTGTTAGACCTGTCGCTGTCAACACCCGAAGCGGAAACGTCATGCTCATATATACAAGTATATATTCATTGGCGGTCGCCTTCTCGCCGTGCTATGGTGTACAGTAGGAGAATAGGAGTGATGTGAGATCCTCCTCATGAGCCATCATCAAAAAGGGTCTTGCACTTTTGAATTTTCAAATATTTCTCACTGACCGGGCTCCTCGACAAAAGAGCCACGCCCAAGGTATTTGAGTCCGGTTAGCCTTTTGACGCGTGCTACGATAGACTATTAATACTACTATTAGTATACCACTTTTTGCCCAAAACGGTTTCTGAATGACTAGGCTCCTTAACCCAAAATCGTCAGAACTTCGTGTTTCGTTAGCATGATTTTTCGTTAGTATGCCTGATACAGTAGGCTACATAGGTTTGTTTATCCGGTATGATACAAGTTTCGTTATTCTCCAAATCAGGTTTTTGGGAGAGGTCTATATATAAAGCTCCTCACGTGAGGAGTCTTTGAAAACAAATGGTGCTATTAATAGTATACTGATCACAGTGGCATACATCTACAACAAAGGGAAAAATCAGAGTGAGGTGCTTGCGCCGTGCTGTCCAAGAACATGTCCGAAGCCGCGCACCCCAGCGCTGCGATAGGTGGGACCGTTCACTACTATCCCATTGCGGGTGCCTCTACTTTCTGCCGATACAGTGAGCGTGGTTATGCTTTCTCAGCCTCTCCTGTGCAAGAGAGTGGCGCCGCTTTTTTTCCAGTCGAGCCCGGATTGTCCTTAACTCCTTGGAAAGTGGGTCATAAGCTCGTTGGAAAGTGGGCCAGTCATTCATGAATTGGAAAGTTTGTCTAACCCTAACCCTAACCCTAACCCAAGTTGTGCATTTAATCCATATTGGTAAGTTTGTCAGTATATATCGTTGAAAAGTTCTGATCCCAATTTAGGCTGGGGAACTTTTGGCATTGCGGCCGTACCGTCAAAGGAAATTTCCGCGGGTGCGCGCGTACCCCACCGATTTTGCGATGGGTGGAGCTGTTCGTGTCTCGCCGGCGGTGCCTCTATGAGCGGAAGGGCAGATAATTGACATAACGGGTTCACCGCTTTGTCCTATAAATGTCTACATTTTCAAATTTCCAGTTTTTCAAAGTTCCTAGTATATATTACGGGGGACCATAGTAAATAGGACAAAATATTGTTAGTAAACTTAGGGAAATACAAATGTTTCGTGTGTACCGTAGGTCCTGTTTACTTTGCCCCCCCGTAATAGTTTATAACCGCTATGGTGTGTACCGGGTATACACGATGACACGATACTCTGTTGTAGTAGTGGCCAACATTTTTTGTTGTGGTCGACTGCATCGGCTTTTGTTTCTGTTTCTGATCGAAGAACTATACGCCGCCCTGGTGCGGAGGACGCGAGGCGGGGTATCATGCCTATATTACATCGGGGTGTTTCTATTTGAGATAAAATAATTACTCCGGTGTAAGCTTTACAGGCGACGCGTCGTAGGATAGACAAGGTATTAGTATCATAGCACTTTTTTTCGCGAAATCGTTTTTTTTTAAATGACGAAAACTCCTTCACCCAAAATCGCCGGGATGTCATTCTTGTTTTGGCAAAATGATTGTTTTGTATACCTCTGGGCCGCGGCTTTGCTCATCTGAGGATTGCAATCACTTCCACGCATTGCTCAAAATCAGTTTGAGGGTGCGATTATACAGAGCTCCTCAAGTAATGACCATCCTCAGAAAAAAATGGAGTTATTATACTGATTAAAGTATCGTAGCATGTGTCGTTATACGGTACGAAGGAGATCCGGTCGCGGCCGAGGCGGTAACCCGGTCGTCCCGGCATTTAGTCTAATGGTTAGCCTCGAAAACCACAACGAACGTCGAGGGCGTTCACTGTTTCGAGCCCTGCAAAGGGGGGGGTTCTATATATATTCGAACCAAAAACCTCTTACAGATATATACGAGGCGCACAGTGTGTGTATGCAAAACATTCGACGCGAAGCGAGTCGACGAGGGAAGAAAGTGTTTTTTTTTTTCACTTTTCAAGCGACTACAAAGACGAAGGCACCATAGCAAAACGTCCTACATACGATACTACACACTGAAATCAGTACAACACCGTTTTAATTTTCTGGAGGGCTCCTCACTTGTGTGGAGCTCTCTGTACCTCACCCAAAAACTGGTTTCTGAGTAAATAAAACTGTCAGTCAGCGCAACTCGATGAACAGACTCACTCATGGCCCAGGTAATAAAAAAAAACTCGTATTATTATTACAGTCATCCCACGGTAGGGGTTGCACATTTTAGGGTCAAACGTTCCTGGCCGATTGAGCTCCCGGATTGAGGAACTTCCGATTGGTAGGACTATTTTACGAGTGCACGTGTTTTAGGACTAGCGGATAGACATGTTGATTCGCGTTGCGCGAACGAACATCTTGGAAGTCATGTTTCTGGTGAGATATTGAGCTCCTCATGTCAGGAGTTCAGGGACTTATTGCTGCACCCCTACCGTGGGATGACCCATTGCTGAACAAAAATGATTTTCCGGCGATTTTTGGGTTAATAGGTTAGGAGCCCCTACATTCAGAAAATGTTTTAGCCAAAGCGTACTATTATATATACTAATACTATAGTATTAATACCTCTATCATCGTAGCACGCGCCGTAACGCAGTGGGGAGGGGGAAGAAGAGCCTGCTCTGTGACCCAGGCCCGGGCCTGAGTTATAAATGACAAGACTAACAAGCAAGGAGAAGGATACAGGAAACGGCGAGGATAGTAAAGGGGATGAGCAAAACAAAAAAAACTAGAAGTGTGGCGGTAGTGACGAGAGGGTATATATACCTATTACCACGCATTCGAGAAAATGGTTGGCATACACTTTGAAAGATATTCAACCCTAACCTTAACCCTAACCCTAACCCCAACCCTAACCCTATCCCTGACCCTAACCCTAACCCTAACCCTATAACCCTGAGCCTTATTTAAACCCAATCAAACCCAATCAACCAATGCTGGGATAGTCCCCTTCGTCTATATAATAGTATACAGTGAGCCTCAATCTCGAACAAGTGGTATAAGCTCTGCTGGTATTATAGTGGCCGCGAAAAACAAGTGGTCTTGGGGCGAAGGAGCCGCATCACATCTATCGACCGACACGAAGGCAGGGACACAACACAGATCGTGAATCTCGGCATATCATGTCACGCGGTGCGGCCCCCGCACAGCAACGAGCACCCTCCCCTATATCACCACGAGTGGGCAGGGATATACCCGGTGTTTAAATCCGAAGACGTGGAAATAAAGTATGGAAATTTGAACTTTTGAAATGTTGAAAAAAAAACGAAAACTGGAAATTTGAAATTTGGATATTTTTGGGAATATATATGGAAATGAGTAAATTCGGGCAAAACAAACAGGTGAATGCGCTTTGTCGATCCGCGCTGTGGAACTCCAGAGGCGGCATATACTTGTCGAAATAGAAGATGACGACGGCAGCATCGGCACCACGACGCAGACACACATTCTACGATAGAGGTGCAGCATTAGTATTTGCCTTCTAAGGGTCCTCACTTGAGGAGCTCCATGGCCTGACCGAAACAAATATTTTGAGCAAACTGAAAGTGCAATCCGATGAACAGACCCTTGGCCCATCTAAACAAAAAAGGCATATTGCAAAAATAGAATGACATTCCGACAATGTTGGGTTAAGGAGCCCCGTCATCAAGAAAAAAAACGCCAAAAAGTGCTACCTCTATCGTAGAACGCGTCCGCAACTTATAGCCCTATCGAATACCCGTGCGTATGTGAGGTTTCACGTAGACGCGGCATGTCTTTAGTGCTTCGTAGGAATAAACAAGTCTTACCTTTCGGCTGGGTATGCCGACAATCGGGCAGTGGCTCAAATATTGTTGGATCGTTTCCATTAAAAAAAAGAGTACGTGTGTATGTATGGTATCATTTATAACGCACGCCCGTAGTGGCTTAGGTGGAGAGTGAAGAGCGGTGGTAGTGAAAACCAAAGTGCAGTGCCCGATAACCTGATCCCGACCGATGGTTTACTGGGCAATCTCCTGACCTCGTCTCCTATATTTCTTAGGTGTGTCAGAGTGGAACATAAGTGTGTCTAAGTTTCAATCGTCAAGAAGAGAGCGGTTGTGGTGTTACACACCCGGTATAATAGGAAAGGAGCATTAATCAGCGATCGTCTACTTACTGCACATGCTAAGGCATATTATAGCAGCACCACTAACACGAACACCCAACCTGGATTCGACATCGACAGGCAGCCCACAACGTCTTCGGCTTCAAGGAACATGCGATAAATATACGGTATATGATGTAAAAATGGTTTGCGTGCAGATACAGTCACGAAGGGCAACCACCAACCTAAATACTGCCGTATGCATGGAATAAGGTAAACGTTGAAGACGAAGACAACAAACACGTTATATTATGTAAAACGCAACTAAATGTCGTATTTTACAGGGGTACAAGAATATGATAAATCTAGTAACACCAAGAGTAATAACCACTACCGGACCGGTGATCACCATCAACACGAAAACAACAACACGCATCACGTGACAAAAACAACTCGAACTTAAGCCCAATAACCAAAACAATTACGAATAAAAAATCACCATAGAGTAGTAAACATCACCCGACAAGTGCTCCCCATCTCCCAATCATTTATGTTTTCCATTCGAACCATCCATGAAGTAGTTCCTAGTCATTTATGCGGTCTTCAATGTCAACCTCCCCCCCTCCCCCCTCCCCCGCCGCCCCCAAGATCTCTTTAGGCCTACCAACGATGCAGTAGCTCGTATTCATTATGTGATCAGAACTACATTGCCAAGCCAAATAAGCAC
>JBBMKB010079521.1:0-12676 GCA_037833945.1 Alaria marginata
AATCTCGCCGCGTCTAATCCAACATTTGCTTGAGAATTTCTCAAGCAGATCTCAGCCAAGATCGCCGCGAGAAATCCTTTTTTTCCGGAAAAGTGGAAAGTTTCAAAACTTTTGGAAACAAAATCGGTCCCATAAACGACCGTACGGGCAAAGTTTGGCCGGTATCTTCGGAAATTATTTTTTTTTGGTAAACTATAGGCTTCCATTAGCACCGGTCTTAGTGCTTGGTTGCCTTGTTGGAAAATTGGAGGCGGGGGGGCGTGGGCGGGGGTTGGACGTCGGGGGAAGGGGGGGAGGGGTAGTTGCCATCCAATAATATGCTCAGACTCTGCAATAAATCGTTCCTCACATACCATGTCTTCCCTGAGCATAAATACTTTGACGAACCACCTAACAGATATCCGTGGATATATGTTTACACGTGTTCAAACCTAAATGCGGGTAACATGGATGTACCACCACGTTAGCGACAGTCTAGTTTCTACACAGTGGTAAACAGCCTTCCCAATATGAGTTAACCGTGAAAGAATATTTTCGCGAAGGAATACAAGTTATGAATACGCTGACCTACCAGGCAGGGGGGCCTCACGAAGCGACCGCTAGCGCTCTTGTCCTTTGCCACGAATATCTACCACCCAAAACCGGGAGCGGGTCATCAAGGCCGGTGAAAGCTAGATAGCAACAGAAGCAGCAACAACAGCAGCGGTTATGCCATCTCCGGTACCACCTGCGTTGGTTGCTTCATCAGAGGCCCACGCTCAATAGCGGGATCGACACGCTGGGCCGCACTGCGCCATGCAGAAAATTGCGAGTTTTTTTCCCCGATCCATCTAAACTTCTTCTTTTGGACCGACCTCGAGTCCGATAAGGTCTATACAAATACGTATTTATGCATCACGTGCTGCGTTGTCTGCCCCAGCCTCTAGGATAGTACTCACTGCGGAATAAAGGCCAGCTCCAACCAGTATCAGGCGCGCACCAGGTATTCAAGTGTTGGCTCACCCCGGCGGCCGCTCTTCTCCGTACACCAGGAGCAGCGGCCGGAGAATGATCGTTTGGCGAGATCGATATGAGGTGTACAGCGCATAGGGAAGCGCCATCTGAACTGTGACCGCCCCTGTTCCCTCGTCGTTGATCATGAAGAGCACGACGCCAAGATGGTATTTCTACAAAAACACGTAGTACTCTACTATATCGTTTGTTTCAATTACAACTTTCCGCCCCTTCGTTTGACCTTTGCTGTCGGGTTAAAATATCATACGCATTCAGTCCGATCCCGGTTCGCTTTGCGCCCTGCATTCGTTCCGCCGCCAAGGGTCCAAGTTAACCACATCATGGTGTGAGGATTACCTATTGGTAGTTTGTGGGCCTTCCTTTGCTGCAACAATACCTGCGGCATGTATTCGGGCCACCATCCTTACTCTGGAAGACTCGCCACAACCAAGGTCCATCGCTTGCGTTCTACCCCAAGCAGAGGTGTAACATACATCTGTTCAGGAATGAAAAATGGTAGCATATATTCACGGTGTTTAGACGCACGATTCACCGTCCGTCGACGTGCGGAAAATGTTAATCCCTTTCCCGGCGATAACTCATGAGGGCACGTTTCCTAGGGAGAAAAGAAAATAACGAACTCGGAGGGTAACCCCGAGTCCCGGGTTCGAAGAAGAGGGGGGGGTGGTGGAAACATGTCGGACAAAGGAAGTTAACGGCATGGTAAACTCAAGATACATATCAATACTGTTCGCGGATCGCATTTGCTCACGTCAGCATTGTGTTCCTGGGAGCGGCGAAACTGGGGCGATTAAAGTTGGACTGTGACAGCGTGATCAGCTTTGACTTGTCCGGCAGGCGCCACGTATACCCCACACAGGACACCACCACCTCACATAGGCCTCACATGGTCATTAGAGCAGCCCAACCTGTGTATCCACATATTTGCAGCCCTCCCATGTCGGCAGGCGTTCTGCAGGACGGTACTGGTTAGACGCGACGAGTACAGTCCCCGTCCGACCACCAGAAGGCAGACGTGGTTTATATCTACGGCACCAGTAACAAAACTTAATATACCCTGCACACGAAGACGGCAATTACATATAACTTCTAATATTCAAGACTTTGTTAATGGCGCGGTTGTTCCGAGCAGGCGTGACGTTAGTTGATACCCGGACAGATGACATAAACAATTCAGTGTAAAACCATATGCAGGCATGAAAAACAATATTAAACGTTTCTGTCTGGATCAGGAGGGTCTTGCCCGGGGTACATACCTCACTCCTGAGGACTCAGCGCAGCCGCACATGTGAAGTAGAGTGGTCGTTATTGTATGATTGACTGCTCCCCCTGCCGCCAATGTGTGGGACGGTTTGAAAGATAAAATGTTGTGAGATTGGCGGACCGGCAGCAAGCACCATACACATTATATATTTATCTATGGTGCACATCCTCAAGGGTACCGTTGCTTGTTTGCATAGGTTTAGAGATATCACAACGTGCATCGCGCACGCGATTCTAACCGGAGTGGTCCAGACAGACCCTAACATACATCGCCCATAGAATATGGTTGCCCGTCAGATATCACACCTCGATGGGGTTAGCTACGGCGTATTCAAGACACCCCACTTATGCAGTTGGGTAGCTTTGTATCTGAACCCCATGGCAACGCAATATTCGTAAGGCTTCCTGCCTACTACACCACAAGTACAGTCTTATCCCTGGGACCGTGCAACGCCCATTCCGTGAAATATAGATATTGAGCGAGTGAACGGTCTGTATGCGTGTTCATAGATACCCACCGACCTTTTGCCTAGGGAGTGCCGACGGTTCCAGGTATGTTGTCAGCGGGCAGTGTTCCCGTGGACTCGTAGTGCCTCCACCCTTGCACGAAACTAGATGAATCCTTCAAGGACGAACGTCATGGCTTGCAATTCACACATGATACTACTCATTTTGTTCTGGACGAGGAGGGAGTAGGGTGTTAAGGGCGGGCTCGATATTGGTTGCGCAGTTCCGGGATGCAGATTAAGTCTCTAGAAACTGGCTTGTTTAGGTTACTGTCGCACAGATGGACAAGCGGTTCCGACGTTTTCAGGTCGAGACGTTCTCAGCTGGCCTTTTTGCGGCTTAGGTCAAAGCCTCGGCCATTTGCTCCGGATTGTTAGTGGTTGTACTTCACCCGGGACGGGAGAAACTCTGTTAACTGGGAGAATCATAGCAGAGGCACATTGCTTGGTTTGATGCCGAACACTTCGGGGCTGTCGAATGCCTTATAACTCCATTGTAGACCCTGGCCCGTGTATGCGTCGAGTCAACCCATTGGAAGTGATGGTTTGATTTACCCAGGAGGATAAGCTGGATGACCCGAGCTGTGGCGACGCCATGAGAAGACCGGAAGGAGTGGCCGCGGCGGAGGCTACAGCAGTAGTAACTGTAGTGTTTGGGGCTTTGGGGCATTGGAGTGGTATTCGGATAAAATGTGACTGTCCGTTATTCTGGATAGACTAGACTAGTAGAATATTTAAGTGTGTTTTTGAACTGTGCTTCTGACGGATCAATGTATTGGTATTGCGTTGAGAGCGTCGGCGTTTAAGTTGGAAAACGATCCCAGTCTACGGCAGAATGACCAAGACTGGATAGACTATGAATTGCACCAGACAGAGCGTGCGGTCCATATCGAATGTTTTTGATGTTGAGTTCTGATAAACGTCTCGTTCACTACGTTAGTATAGTGCGTAAATTTCGTTTTTGTTATTCAGCCAGGCCCCGTACTGGGTGCTGGTACGTCAGGGAGGATTCGAGATATATTTTTTTAGAATTGATTAGTATATATTTGAACCAATTTCCTAGAAAATGCCGTTTTTGCTTATCTAAATCCGTTTCTACCTCGCAATGTATTTCGAGAGTTTTATGTGGTTCCAGCGGAGAGCCTGTTGATTTGAGGATGCCAGAGTTGAGTTGAAGAATTTGAGTACTGATTTGCGGATTTGAGTGTTGATTCAAAGATCTGATTTTCGAGTGGCAGAATTGATTTTAGAGTTTCTGAGTTTGATAAATAAATGTTGGTTATGATATTGTGATGGTCGAGTAGTGCGAGGTCTACGCAGTATTGTCGCTGGGGGGTTGGCTTGTTTCCCTGTTTGCGGTGATGATAGTGACGGGATGTGTCGCGGGAGAAGTGTAGGACCCCGTTGGCATCGCGATCCGCTTGACTGTCTTGGCGTTGTGGATATCGGGAAATTTTCACGAATGGCTGCTCACGACGTCGCGGGGGGTACTGCTCATGGTTGCCCCCGCGTCCTTGCTGGTACTGGCCTTTGCAGGTGCCCTGAGAAGGTTTGGTCGTTATCCTAAAAGGTGGTGGCTGGTGGGGGGTGGGATTTTCGGCTGGCCGTGTCTAACGTTTAGCCAGCCGCTATAGCGTGCGTGTTTTCACAGTTTTGTTTAGTACGGGCGTCGTGAGCAGGGGTACGGGGCGGGCGGGCGGGCGGGTAGACGGGGAATGAGGGGTATTTGTTTTAGCAATGGTGGCGAGTGACGGCACGTCGCAAAACATAGAGCACCGGTCATAGTCGTACGATCGACGGGTTCCACATTAAAACTTAGCGATTACGTTAGTGGCAAGCACCGGTCGAGGTAGATGTTTCCAGAAATGGCGTCGGTCGCACCCGCAAACTTCTATTAAGTCCCAACTTTGTTTTGGAGCGAGTTTAAGTTTTTTGGATCGCTGTCGCTGCTAAACACGCTTCCGCGAAGGGCCGGAGTGGCGGGGAGGTCGGTCACAAACGGATCCGGAGTTGACGGGAGGAGAGCTTTTTGCTGGCTTGGCGCTAGTAGGCTGTGTTTGGGCTAGAGAAGCAGGGGGCGGGGGGGGGGTGTACTCATTTCATGCACACCCATAGTTGTATGGCCGTAGACCCCCGCATCCCTGCAATGCCGGGACGGACCACGTTGGGTTTCCACCAATCACGAAGACATCGCGTGCACCAAGCACGAGGGGAGGGGGGAGGGGTTGGGGTTGCCAGTGCTTGACGTAGTTGTCACCTTTCCACGATCGAAGAAATGTGCTGTATCGCTGTACATATATACCAAGCATTATACGTACATGCATAGTCAAATAATTGAAGGCATGCGCCGACAGCTTTTGGAGTAATCCAACAAATGTGTCAAGAAACTAAAAAAGGTGGCGTTTTCGGTGCTGCCGTGGGCATGGATAGGCAATGCTGCGTAAAAATACTTTGTTCGTTGTTTGGTTTTGTAGCATTATACAGGTATCCTGGTTTATTTGAAAGCATACGCCGACCGTTTTCTTTAGCAATCCAACAAATTGATGTGAACACGAAACATTTTTCCCTGGTGTGTTTGACTTGCCGTTATCATGAATGAGCGGAGTCCCTACATGCAAGCGCAACATTCGTGCAGCACTACGTCTTTTTAACGCCACCGGAACACGCGGCGGAGGCCGCGATCGCCCCCGCCGACCTCGAGCCCCCCTAAGGTTTGGGGCTAGGGTTATGGTCGGGGTCGGTTGGGTCTAGGCCGAGGAGAAATATTGAAAATTACCAGGTTGCGCTGTACACGAATAAGGGTGCGGCGCCGCACTGAATAGGCTAGCTCTATACAATTAATAAATAGAAGGGGGCGTGATATATATATAAATATATATTGATGTTTTAAAGGAGACGATATTTTATTAATTCACACTAACTCAAGACATTGTTTATTTTCCGTAGTCGAAGCACACGATATAGAAACTCCCACGAGAGGACGGTTGTTCCGCTACGTTTTCGAAATACACTCTGGACGGCAATATGATTTCCGTTGGGGGATTAGTAAGAACACCAAACGGTCCTTCCAATTATATCTAGGGTGGTACTCCCCAGTGTCAGCTTGGGTTTCTGGAACGGAATCTAATTTAAGATTTGTTTGCCCGCCCGCCCGTCTGTATGTCCGTCTGTTCCTGTGTCCACCAGGATATTGCTGTTCAAATCAATTTGGTCGGGTAGCTGTCGCACCTTGCAGCTATTAGCGCGGCCTACCCAGGTCGAGAAAATATTGAGGTACTCTATAACGAAAAGTCCCAATGTTTCCGATGGAAACGTAGCCGTCTGTCCGTTCAGTTACTTTCAAGCATAAACACTGTCAATATATTAATCAAATGAAGTATGCACGGGGCAAATAACGGACACACACTACATGACAAAACAAGGGAGGAGCGTCAGCAAGTAGTGACGCTCTCGTTTGAGCTGCGTCTTTCTCGGCTTGCTCTACATACATGCTCGGCGTTGTCTGTAGCAGACTGTTTATATTTCACTGCTGTGCGGACGCAACCGTCCAGGTTACGCGGCTTGCCCGCCCCTATGCCGTGTGGAAGAGGAACAGAAAAGATGGATGGAAACTCTACCAAATACACACACGGGTCGTACCGTTCTGTCACGGACCCTTATACACACACCACTCGGGCCAGTACCTCGTCGTCAAAGGCCCATCACACAAACTTAAATGAGTCGATCATATTGTCTTGAAGGCCGCGTACCAGTTGTCACGCACCCAATCCATACCGTTCATCCGACTGCCTTCCGAGGGCAGCCGGCTCAGCCCACACGAGCATATGCATCAAAGAATGCCTTGACACATAATACGAAACCCCATAGCACATGAAACCATCAATATCCGCTCACCAGTATCACGCCCCCTGATACCACAAACAGCGCCCCTATTTGGTGCACGATACGACATGTTCAGAACAAATCAACAAAGACTGCCAGGTAAAACGGCAAGTCCCAAACCCCATCGTAGTTGCCAAGGTAAAACGGCAATACCAAATTATATCATCAATTATTACCAAGCAAGGTAGAACGGCAATCCCAATACCTAATGTCTCAATCTCACGTTCAATATATATTCCCCATATAAACCAAGACAGTAACCACGGGAAGGGAAAAATCCAACAAACGAGAATCTGCTGGGAAAACCTTCAAATAAAACCAATAACACCGTCTTCACATGAATATCCGATCGCCCGATAATATCGGTCCCCCTGCTGTGTACTCTGTACGAAAGATAAAAACGACAGCACTCCTCCGATAGAAAAACAACTCAAATCTAACAACTCCAATCGAACTCTAGCAGCCCCCTTGCTAGATACTCCCCATGGGCGGATGCAAACTACAAAACGCCTCAGCGTGCAACGGTTTGGTGAGATAACCAGCATGCAACTCTGCTGACGTACGTACGTGGACAATCACGAACTCCCCGCTAGCCACACTTCATTTCCATAGACGAAAGCATAGATCGGGTCTGCATCCCAGAGAAATCAAAATTTACAGGCAACAGCTATAATTGAACTCCAGCACGAATGTCCTTTGAGAGATACCAGATACTTTCTAACCTACTCGTAGAATTCATGTATACCAAGACAATCAAAAATAATATTATACCAAAATACCGATCGTTCGAATCATCCTTCCGAATACAAACACCAGTAATCTTGACCAACCATTGTTAGTTAGCGTACTGCATTTCATTTCCGGTCGTAATTACCTCGCATGCCGTATCGGGGAACATGCCAAGTTGGTGTATGGACGAGAGCAAAGAATCAAACAATAAACTCCTGCGTCAATCATTCTGCATGGTATCGACGTCACGACAAATTAATTGGTTGCCATGTACGTCGAGGATTCAAACGCCCCCCCTTTCTCGGCGGACTAAAACATCCAACTAGCTCGCTGCGTGTAACTCATGCCGTTTGCAAGCCTACGTAACTAATGATGCAGACACAAACCTTCATAATTTACGATGGACCTTATCTCCGTCACATGCCCGGAGTATAACCAACCCCACCCCGTGCTCGACATATGACAGTTGACACTGAGTCGCATGGTAAATCAAGAAAGAAGGATCGCATTCTATGTCAACTCCAGCAGCACTCGGTCAACCACACAATCAACGGTAAACGACATATGACTACGGATATGCAAGAAAACTGTACCCCTCCGAACCCCGACGTCCTCCGCCCCGGCATTGTAGGGATGCGACGGCCGATGGCCACGACAATGGTTACCCCCCCACTCCTCCCCCGGCACTTCATACGCGGCGCCGTGCTGCAGTACTACAGGATGCTTGCTTATTTTTTTCCAGCACAAAACATTCCCCAGACTGTATACACGACAGTGTATATCTGACGTTCCCACTTGCTCAGTTGGTAACCTCGTAAACCTTCTGACGGCTATGTTGCTGGTTCGAATTTCTCCGCGGTGAAAAAACACGCACTTACCATGGAAAGCGATACATTATTCGTGAGGAAGCGAAGTGCGACTTAAAATGTTGACGAGGGAAAGGGCCGGCTGAACCCCTCACGTGATAAAACGTAAGGCAAGCACCGCAGGAGGGACGGTGGAGATAAGTCTTCTGTGTTTACCTTCCCCCTGTGTGACCCCAGCTAGTGCGTCAAAACGTGTGGCGCCCAGAATAAAAGGAACGAAAACACATATTCCGATGCATTAAGCTTGGGCCCCCAACGCAACCCTACAGTTTAGATGCGACGAAAAACTAGGTTACAATGAATCAAAAATAAATAACTGAATAAGCTAACCGCATTGGCCTACGCATTAAGCGCGTCATTCAGAACAGAGCACACCAATAAGTTTTGCTTCACGTCAACGACACGTACGGTAGGGCATCGACTTCTTGCGCGACACCCCACACTACTTGGAGCGATCGTGGTGATGAACAACAATAGCAGTGTCCTGCTGTTGCTGATGCTGCTGTTGCTGTTGTTGCGGTTGCTGCTGCCTTTGCTGCTCTTCTCCAAACTGCAGCCACCTTTTCTAAAACAAAAGCAATGTTCGGCGCTCGTCTTCTTCAAACCTCGAGCGGAGCTCTCACGAAAGCGATGTACAGCCCTGGAGGTCTCACGTTCTCGTTTTCGTTACCCTCCGCAGCGAAAAGTACGTCATGACCCGTAGGATCACAACCATAGCCACGAGGACGCCAATGTTTCTCCAGACGTTCACGCCTGGGAATCTGTATCAGAAGCGAGCGGCCATCGGCAAGATAGAGGTAACATCAGCAGTCAGGTTGGGGCATTGGAGCGCCTTCATCCTCTAGGGAAAACGACAGTCGAAGCCGCTCAGGGGTGAGAGGACGCAAACGCTATCGCTGATGGGAAATACAGAGGTGGGGTCGGTCGCTGGATTAAACCACCCGCAGCCGGCTAGTTAGACATTACCCAAACTCTCTCTCATGGGGGTATAGACGCGTGTAAAAAGGTGGCGGGAGTATCTGCAGTGTCGTACAGACTGCGGGCGGCTGTGGTGGGATGAGGCGGGGCGAGGGGGGGTTGTACCCCCAAGGGGTGCTTCCGACGCGGGGCGAAGGGAGGTTGTGCCCCCAATGCGTGCTTCCGACGCGGGGCGAGGGGGGTTGTACCCTCAAAGCCTGCTTCCGACGAGCGCTACGGTAAAGGTGCACTGTTTTGTTTTTCTGATGCTCTCCGTTTACATGAAGAGTTCTGCACCTTTCACCTACAAATTGACTTTTGACTTCGACAAAACTTGAAAGTGCATCCCGATGAACAATGAATGACACATGGTACCAACAGTACGGTAGGGGGGTTGTTACTTTTGTTTCTGAAGCTTTTTCCTCACTTGAGGAGCATTACTTTATACTATTACTACGTCTTTAGTAAGACACCCAAAAACTGAGTTTTGAGCAAACTGAAAAGTGCAACCCTACGCACAAAAACAAAACGTGGCTTTGGTATACAAAAGTCAGGTATACAAACCACTCATATTTGGCAAAACAAGTACCAGGTATGTCACTATTCCGACGATTTCGGGTTACGGAGCCCCCGCCACGCAGAAAACGTTGTGGCCAAAAACGTGCCACATAACTCTATCGCAAAATGCCATCGCCTAGGGCATGTCACGAAATCATGTCGCACACTTCGGACAAACCATGATCTAGATCGTCGACAACAGACCCTGTATCGGCCGTTATAAGACGTTCTGTAGGATCTATATACAGAGAGTAAACATCCGACCGTGGAAACACTTGCAAGATTTTGGACATCGTACCGCTCCCACCCGGCAACATG
Organism: Alaria marginata; assembly: GCA_037833945.1. Classification (NCBI taxonomy): domain Eukaryota; class Phaeophyceae; order Laminariales; family Alariaceae; genus Alaria; species Alaria marginata. Next base: position 10,094 of record JBBMKB010079521.1, read on the forward strand.
AGCTAGACTTTACAGATCTCCCCTGATATATCTAGATCATCAAAAGTGAAAATCGATAATCTGTCCGACGTTTGCAATGCTGTAAAGTACAAGTGGTACTCCTGACCATATTAGGAATCTTAGCTCTCCAGTTAAGGTGGCCGATCAGCCAAAAACACTTTGGTCGTAAAGTGTTACTCCTATGAGTCATCCCACGGTAGGCGTTGCACTTTTTGGGGTCAAATGTTCCTGACCGGTTGAGCTCCTGAACTGAAGAACTAGCTGTTGGTACGATAGTACTAATACTACGGTAGGGGGGGAGTTCCTTTTTTTTCTTGGGCTCCTTCCCCACTTGCAGAGCTCTACACCCTAACCCAAAAAAAGCGTTTTTGAGTAGACGAAAAAGCGCCATTCGAGACGAAAAAGCGCAACTCGAAGAACAAACCCGTGGTCTACGTAGGTATACGAAACAAATATATCGCAAAAACAACAATGACATTCCTATAATATACCAGATACACGAGTTCGGATTAGATAAGCAGCCCCTGTCGATCAGAAAACGAAAAGCCAAGAAGTGCTAAACTATTAAATAAAACGAAGTAGTATGAATACCTCTATCGTAGCACACGTGAGGCCTCTTTCGTTTGTCGTACGGTCTCCGTATGAAACCAAACTGCCAGGTCGGCGGTCAGAACGGAAAGTGGCGGAAGGCTACTGCAGCGCAAATTCCCTGACATTTCCTCGGCGACGCGTTCTCCGATAGAGGTAGCGTTTTTGGCGTTTTTATTTCTGGATGACGGGGCTCCTTAACCCAAAATCGTCGGAATGCCATTCCATTTTAGCAATAATATGCTTGTTTTGTATAGATGGGTCACGGGTTTGTTCATCGGATTGCACTTTCGGTTTGCTCTAAATCACTTACTATTAGTATAGAGCCCCTCAAGTGAGGAGCTTCAGAAAAAAAGTGGTGAACCTCTATCGTAGAATGTGTCGCTAACAGGGTTGAACTTTTTGGGGTCAAACGTTTTCCTAACCGGTTGAGCTCTCCTGAAGTGAAGAACTACCAGTTGGTACATATGATGATCATTTTACGAGGGCATTTGGTTTAGGACTAGTGGATAAAAAATGTTGATCGGGTTGCGCGAACGAACATGTTGGAAGTCGCTTTTCCGATGGGATGTTGAGCTCCTCGTGTCAGGAGCTCAGAAAGTCTTTGCTGCACCCCTACCGTGGGATGACTCTATGGTGGGACTGAAGCTTAAGCCTGGACCCGTGCTAGGGTAGGAATAGCACGTAGCATTTCTGCAAAAGGGCCTTCACTTGAGACGTTTCATTATGTATACACGCATGAAAACATGCTACGGTGCGTAGAGGTGCGCCACTTTTTGCTGTGAGGCTCCTCGCCTGAAGAGACTCTCTATACTATTAGTAAGTTCTCTATACTATTAGTAAGTCACACCCCCAAAACTATTTTTTGTTAAATATGAAAGTGCAAGGCGATGAACAATGCCCATGGCCTAGGCACACAAACCAATCGCATTGCAAGCAAGAATGACGTTCCGACGATTGTGTCTTATTGGGTTAAGGAGCCCCCGTCAAACTCAGAAAGTAGCAAGCGTCATGTACGGTAATGCTCACGTCGTACGATATAGGTAGCGCTTTCTGGGAACCTTACTATCTGGATGACGGGGCTCCTTTACCCGATATTGTCTGAACGTCGTTCTTGTGTATTTGCGTAATTATTCGTCGTACAGCTAGGCCACGGAATCGTTCATCGCGTTGCACGGTTTTGTCTCTCAAGATAGTGTGTGGGGGACTTAGCGTTTTTCAGACCGCAAAAAGATCCCGATCTATCGTACTTCGTATTAGAGTTTCGATCAGACTGGTACACAACAGGATTCTCTCTCTCTCTGAAGTAAGGTCAGGGATAGCGTAGAAACTCTCTCCAATGTTGGCATTAATAGGCGTACCAGGTATGGTATAAACAATCTTGAAGGAGTATGATACCTGGTACAGCATAAGGCTTCAGGTACACCAGGTATGTATACGGTACGTACTCGGCCTGCTGGGCTACCGCTGTCTCGTACATCTGACTATCGCATCTCTCCCCCGTCCTGTGCACCTTGACATCTGCGCGATGGAGTTAGGTGGTGGAAGCTCTTGTGATGTACGACGTTCGCATTGGGCAGAGGAACTGGCAGGAGTATACCCCGTTCGGCGAGGCCCGAATGAACAACAACACAGAGGTAATGACGCGTTCTACTCTAGAGGTAACACGTTTGGGCCTTTTATTTCGAATGACGAGGCTCCTTGACCCCAAATCATCGGATTGTCGACATTGTTTGCAATAAGAATACTTGTTATACCTATATAGGTCATGGGTTTGGTCAGGTCATCCAGCTTGTTTTCTTGTGTGTAAGTCTCCCCTCGCGTCGTGCTGTATGCCGTCTTGCACCTGCCGTGCAGGTCGCCGACTTTCTGAAGGCAAGCTTTAAGCGTCTTGGCAAGCATAGCCAAGCGGAAAATAGCGACAGCACCGGCACCACAGCTATTGTTATCGAAGTCCCGGAGCAAGAAGACACGCAAGTGGAAAGCTTAGTCAAA
>JBBMKB010079532.1:0-12676 GCA_037833945.1 Alaria marginata
TAGTTCCTCACTTCAGGAGCTCAACCGGCCAGGAACGCTTGACCCCAAAACGTGCAACCCCTACCGTGGGATGACTCATTGGCACTGCTCAACCGGCGCCATAGAGGGACCACTGCTGTACGCCTATCTTTGCGCGAACTGCGCATTTCGGGAGCGCCAGTTTTTTCTATCTCGGTCGTGGTCGCGTCTCGTCTTTGGCGCACTTTTTGTTGGTACGCAAGAGGCCGGAGCTACGGTAAGGGGGAAGTGCCCCCATTTTTACTGCCGGGTTCAGGCCACTATATCTAGCGCGGGCGGCCCTGTATCTCACCCAGAAAAGGAATATGAAAACATATTTGTTTGGCGAGTCATCCCACGGTAGGGGTTGCACTATTTGGGCCAAACGTTTCTGACCGGTTGAGCTTCCCAAGTGAGGAACTATCGGTTGGGATGCTACTGTTAAGAGTATATCTTGTTTAAGGGGTAGCGCATAGAAATGTTGGTCGGGTTGCGCGAACGAATGCATTTGAAGTCATGTTTCGGTTGAGATATTGAGCTCCTCATGTTAGGAGCTCAGAAAATTCTGCTGCACCACTACCGCGGAATGACTCTGGCGTAGGTAGCGTACCAAACAATTCCACAGCGGTGCCTATCGCGAGACAGGGCAGTCGCTAGCACGAGCGCCCCTGAGCCGCGGGAATATAGACCCTAGAAGTGCTCCCCTTATCGTAGCCTTAGTTAAGGCTTATCGCACTAAGCGCGCTGGAAGCACATCGATATGGCGGGCGGCGTCCCGGCACCCTCCGAGACTAAACCCCGACAGGTGACCAGGCCAAGGCTATGCGGTTGGGGGGTCGCGTTCAGCTCTCGCTCAAGTGTTACTCACCTGTCTCTTTGCAAGCTTAAGCTTTTTGCAGTTTTCTGTTTTGTGATACGCACCGTCACCATGCGTGACCTTGTTTGGTTTACGCTACCAGCACAAACAATACGTTTGTCTATGGTTTTCAGTGAGAGGTGCATAGACACTCGCGCGTGTGGTACTATACCATACCATACCATACCCGGTATTGAAAATGGGGGCACCTCCGCTGCCGTATCCGTGGCTACCATGCGAGGCACTGCAAACATTTACATGACGCTGGATCTACCGAGATCGTAGCCGTGATTACCATCCGAGGCACTGCAAACATTGACATGGCGCTGAATTTACGGAGATATCGGCCGATGAGGGGGAAGCACATTCCCGGCAAGGATATCGGCTTCCTTAAATGTCATGGGCGCGTTTCCCAGACACTTGTATAGCAAAGATGGTGAATGACGGCAGTTTAGCATGTGACGTGACGGCAATACGGCACTTTATGGTGTGACGTGACGCCAATATACACGTAACTACTAGGTTTTAGTGTGGATACTGCGGCCGTACCCTGTGACGGCTACTCGGTTTTTTGGTGACGTGCCGCTTTCCCCATCTTTGTTGTATAGCGCCGAGCGATGCACGATAACTGACCGGAAGCGTGTCTGTGCGCCATACCTGATTTTCACCGGGCGCTTCATGGCACGCGATCTTTCGTGCACCTGCGTGGCTAGCATTGCGAAGGATTTACCCGCCCGCCCGCCTATGATGTGACGAACGCCATCCAGGAATGGAAGGGGAAAGGGTTAAAGGTACACGCCACCACGGCGGACGTCACAACGGCTGAGGGGAGGGAAGCCCTGGTGAAGGAGGTGAGCCGAGAATTTGCTGCGTGGAGATGTAAGGTAAGGGTAGAAGCGACAGGCGAGACACACCGATGGGAATACTCTATGGGAAGGTTTACTTTGTAGGGTATCTACACTGGGGTGCCCGGTTACCAAGCCTTGTATTGCACTGGATGCACACAACTAAAAAATACGGGCGAAATGGCCTACACAGGCGTATTGAACTGGATGCACGCAACTCAAAAACACGGGGCGAAAAAAGTAACCTGCACGGCCATTAACAAGGGCATACCCGGGCAGGCACCCGGGTATATCCAGAGTATACAACCTACTAAAGACTAAAAATACTCATGGAATGCTCCTCTCCGTGACTGTTTATAGTACGGGAATGTTAAAGTTATAGTGCCCGGCTGTTAAGAATGGTGGCATTGCTCTTCTGCGCAAACTGCCGAGCGGTTTCAGTAAAGAATACCACTACGTGATAGTATCGGTGCATGGCTTGTGCGCAAGCCGTTACCCTGGTCAAATAGAAACAGGGCGGGCTCGGATAATGCAGTTCAAATTTGCGGCGACAGAGTGACAAGTTTCGTCTGATCTGGCATTGAGCTCCCATTTGCTTAACCGCTGATTACCGCCGGGCGATTCTTCACATCATTTCACACGTCGGACAGATCACGATCTGGATCATCTAGATCATCTAGATCATCTATATAGATCATCTAGATCATCTAGATCATCTAGATCATCTATATAGATCATCTAGATCATCTAGATCCTATATCTGTCGTTATGATGTGCTATGCAGGACCTGTGCAGTGCATATCCAACTCAGGAAACACATGCTAGGTCGTGCAGATCATACGGCTCCCATCCGGCAACACGATCTAGATCATGCAGATCATACATAGGCCAGGAGGCATCTGCCTGCCGTGAAAGACACATATACTGAAATGGGATATGATCTGTCCAATGTATGTATCGTTTACAACGAATAGCGGTTACACATCAAACCAGGGTCAAACTGAAATAACGACATGGGCTGTCTCGCCTGGCCGCCCGTCTGCTCAGACCAAGCCTAAGGTATGGGGGGCACTATTAGTTCCTTGACGCGTTCTACGATAGAGGTATCACTTTTTGGCGTTTTTACTTTCTGGATGACGGGGGATCCTTATCCCAAAGTCGCCGGAATGCCATTCTATTTTTGCAATATGTTTTGTTTGTATAGATGGGCCACGGGTTTGTTCATCGGATGGCACTTTCGGTTTGCTCAAAATAGTTTTTCGGTGAGGCATAGAGCTCCTCAAGTGAGGAGCTTCAGAAAAAAAATGTTGCACCTCTATCGTAGAATGCGTCCCTTGTTTTTCATCACCTTAAAGCCATACGATCGAGTGGCAACTCTATTTTGTTCCTGTCTTGAGGGTTTTGGTTCGGCAATATGTACAGCCATGTACTATTTGTAACGCTCCGCCACCAAAAAACCAATTTGCATCGTTTTTGGGTGAGGTATAGAGCCACTCGGGTGAGTGGTCTAAACCTGGTACACAATGAGAATAGGGGCAGCCTCCTCACCGAAACCCAGGCGCTCTCATCACATGCCTCACTTTGTATCAACGAAGCCTCGAGCTCGAAGTTCCGTATCCTCGCCACAGCAGCAGCGGTTCATCGGCCATCTCACGAACCCCCAACCCCCCTCATTGTGCAAGTCTGCCAGAAAAAGCAGTGGAGAACCAATTGTCGATCGTCGCCTGGTACTCATTGTTTTGATAAAAAGTACCAACACACGTCAGCTGTGAGAACGATGATTTCGTCGCGTCCCGTCTTTGCAAGGACGCTTTCTACGATAGAGGTAGCACTTTTAGGATTTTTTGTTTCTGGATGACGGGGCTCCTTAACCCAAAATCGTTGAAATGTCATCCTATTTTTGTTTTCTGCCTTTTTTGTATAGATAGACCACGGGTTTGTTCATCGGATTGCACTTTCAGTTTGCTCAATTTTGTTTTTTCGGCGAGGATATAGAGCTCCTCAAGTGAGGAGCTTCAGAAAAAAAATGGTGAACCTCTATCGTAGAATGTGTCCAAGCCGCATGTGATACTGCGATCGCGCGTGTTATATGGGGTGTGTGTATTGTTTTGTGCTGCCGCCAGGCAGACGAACACTTCGGTGGTCTGCTGGACATCCTGGTGAACAACGTCGGGACCAGCCTTCGCAAGGCTAGCCTGGACTTCACGCGCGAAGAGTACGCCTCGATCATGGACACCAACTTCGCCTCGCTCTTCTTGCTCACGCAGGTCCGATGCAACCCACACTCCGACGCAGGTCTCGCGTGATGAAATGTGCACCATAACGACGCTGCCGCAGTCATGGCTGACTATGACCGAGCGGCTATGGTGCATACATTCAACAAAAACACAATCCAGGGAAATCACAAAGAGGTTATGAGCCTCGGAACGCATGACTCTTTCATCGCGTTGTATATGTCGGGAAACAACATTCGTCAGGACCTCTGCTGTGCACTGTTGACATGTCGAGACTTTCCATACCGCATAGGCGATCGGGAAACGCGCCGGATGGAAGCAGCGGCCAGCGATGCCCCGCCCGTCTCTTACCAACGGGCGTATAACATAGCCGCCCCCTTTGTGCTGTGATTCCCCAACTCCCACCCCCCCGTCATGTCAACCTCTTCCCCAGTTGGTACACCCTCTTCTGAAGGCGGCCGCGGCGAAGAAAGGGGCTAGGGAGAATGGAGGATCGTCCATCGTCAACATCTCGAGTGTGTCCGGCGTCACAGCGGTTAAAACAGGTGAGCACGGCTTGACGGCGTTGATAGCACATGCCGAGATACCACCCTGTTGGTGCTGTATTTAGTTTTCATAACACCGTCCACTAAACCACCTAGCCACTGTAACTGAGTGGTCTAGTGGATTGTGCTATACCTGGTATAACCAACACACCCAACGGCGAAGAAAGGAAATCGTAAGGGCGGCAGGACTTGCGAAATGTCATACATACTTTTGTAACCCTTACCGTATAAAACACGCAAGACAGCACAACAATTCCCAGGGATGAATTCCCACGTCGATTTTCTCCGAAACAAGGGGACACACACAACGAAAGTGGTGGCCGTGGAAATATCTCGTCGATATATTTCCAAAGACGCATCGGTCAGCGTTTTCACCCTCCCTCTCCGTTGGAGAGAAAATCAGCTTGGAAATTCTTCCGAGGGCGCGCGTTATCTTGCGTTTGATACGTTACTGTCTTCGTCGGAACACCTGACGCGTTCTCGACGGGCGACAGATGGGTACCGTGTGAAGTTGCTGTTTCCTCGTCGCACCTTTGCTCGCAAGCATCCACAGCAGGGACAAAAACATAGTTGCATCGTATTGTAACGCTCCTTGGGCTTGTGCTACCATCTACAGTACCAGGTACCTGACATGCAGCTTGCGAGAGAACGCCTGTCGTTTTGTTGCTCGAGAAATCACACGCGGTGTGCCCTTTAGACGACCTCCAGGAGGCTGCGAGCAACCCCAAGCGATGGACGAGGGGGCGGCGAGACGTCCTGGGAGTTTTGAAGCCACACTATGTCTATGACGTCAACTCTTCGTGGGGGCTAAACCAAGCGCTTTCGCGAAACACACGGCACCGACAGGACACCCCCAGAAACGCTTATCATGCGTGGTTCCCCCCGTCCCCTCCCCCATCCCACTAATTGCCCCCTCCCCACAACTCCGGGAGATTGCGGCAAACCAACACTACGGTAGGGGGGGTACCCCCCTTTGCACTACCTAATTTAGACCGCACAATAAAGGACGTACATGCGTTATTTGTAGGCTCTGCGTAGCAAAAAATACCACGGCGGCAGTGCTTACCGCGGAGCTGAAAAAAAAAAGCGGGAGCCGCTCGCGCAAGTGGGTCCAACTCATTGAAATATGAAGCCCTACAAGTGACCCCCCTACCAAACCCGGCGTTACTCCGTCCCGACGTTGTAGGGATGCGAGGGTCAATGCTCTTAAGACTACGGCTATGCATGAAATGAATACCCCGCCCGTACGCACAAGGTGTGGAAGTCCGCCTGACCAGAAAATAAATACATTATTTCGAAGCTGTCATCCAGTTGCAAGAAAGTACGCACAAGGTGCGGAAGTCCGCCTGACAAGTGGTTCTTGGTAGGAATGCAGCTCACCCTTCATGTGACTCGCCGAACACAACACGGCGCTTCGCGCCTGGGTCACGCGATGTCTGCCTGGTCGGTGAAAAACCGACGTGGTCCGTCCCGGCATTGTAGGGATGAGAGGGTCTATGGCCTTTAAGAAAACGGCTATGCATAAAATGAGTGCCCCCCCCCCCCCCACCCCTACCGTTAACTCCTTCGGAGCTGTCATCCAGATGCAAGAAAGTGCGCACAATGTGCGTAAGTCCGTCTCACAAGTGGTTCTTAGTAGGATGCAGCTCACCCTTCATGTGACAGGGGTGCCTCCGTCGCCAACGGCAGCACACGTACAATCCGCCGCACCAGGAACCAGGAAATCACACAATTTCGGGCGCCCACCCCTTGCACGTCCCATCCGTGCTTGAAAACCCGAACAGGCACTCCGTATGCCGCGAGCAAAGCTGCCATGAACCAGGTCAGCCGCAACTGGGGGTGCGAGTGGGCGAAAGACGGGATCAGGGTGAACGTCGTGGCCCCGTGGTGCACGAAAACACCGCTGACAGAGGCAGTGCAGGCAGACTTGTCAAAGTGAGAGGACACACGCGAGAAGGACGTCGCCGTTACACTTCCTGGGAAGCGTGTTTAAGTTTCTGTCCCCTTGAAACCGCGCTTACAGCGTTAACCTGCTTTTGTAGTGGCCGAGATGTTGCACACAGGTCTTTAGATCCGCAACAGTGGAACCGCAGAGCGAAACAGCGGAGCAACAAAGCAGCCAACGAGCTGTGTTTTTCGCAAGAGGTTTCGTTTAACCTACACTGTAGTGGTCGACATGTTGCAATCACGTGTTTAGATCCATAGTGGAGCCGCAGAGCGAAACAGCGCAGCAACAAAGCAGCCAACGAGCTGTCTTTCTAGCAGGAAGTCTCGTCCCCAGTGTCGGGGAGATTCTGCGGAGAAAGCGTGGGATGGAGGCGCCGGCCCATGGTCCGAGCGCTGCAAGGACAGTGCGATCGATTATTGGACGGCGGCACGCGTATAGTCTTACTTCGAGCCCCGTAGCACTGGTCAATCCGTGCTCAGCCTTATAAATCCTACCCAATCAAAATAACATAAAACATGCTTGCTGACAGGGTCGCACTACAGTATATTTCAACCGTTTTCTAGCTGGCGAACTGGCAAAGCAATTTTACTTTCGTAGCTTTATTGCAAGCCGGTGGTTTATGCTACCTTGTTTCGTAGTTTTTTTATGGGCGTTGTCGCTTACGCTTATTCGTCTAATCCCTTTCGAACTGCATTCATTCACGTTTTGGATACAATCAAGTTGGATTTAGTGTGGAATGATGAGTGCAGCGGGAAAAGGGTTAAAATGGTTGCTGATCTGATGAACCGAACGTACGCTTTGATTACCTTGGTCCTGTCGTGTCGTCTATGTGGTCATGCCGTCTATCCCAGGTCCGAGGAGATCAAGCAGCGGACACCGATCGGCCGGTGGGCGGAGGCGGACGAAGTTAGTGGCTTGGTGGCGTTCCTGTGCATGAAAGGCGCCGGCTACATCACGTCGCAGGTCATCGCGGTTGACGGTGGCTTCACGGCCAATGGATGGATGACCTAACGGAAACAGCAGTAGCAGATGAGCTATTAATAGTCCGAAAAGGCACGGTCAGCGGATGGATGCCCTAACCGTAACAGCGATAGGAGACGAACCAGTCCGGAAGTGCACGGCCAACGAATGGGTTACCTAGCTTTAACAGCAGCGGGAGATGAACCAGCCCGAAAAGGCACGGTCAACGGATGGATGGCCTATCCTTAGCAGCAGCAGCAGGAACATACAGTATCTATCTGGTTATATTAGTCTGAAAAGGGGGTGTTTCTAGCTGAAAGCGCAAGTCATAGGCGCAAGGTGTGAAGACTTAGAGTCGGGACAAAGCAACGGTGTACCGTGTAATGTGTGGTGCTGCGAGTCCTTCTACCCACGACGTTGGGTTCGAGGCGACGAAGATTTGCACCCGCCTTGTAGGTTTCTACGAGACCACGAGCAACGGATACACGACCTAACCTTAGCAGCAGTAGCAGCTAAACTACAGAAGTCCGAAAAGGGGACGTTTGTAGCGGAAACGGCAAGCCACCGTCGCAGGATGTTCCACATCGGAAACCGTACGTAGCAACTTTGCGGACACGGTGAAGGCCTAGAGTCCCAAAAAAGAACGATGTATTGTGTACTGTGTGGTGCCTCAAGTCCTTTCAGTCACGACGTCGAGTTCGGGGCGAGGAATAATTGAACCCACCTTATAGGTTTCTGCTAGGTCAATCGCATCGTAAGCCTGAGGGCGGGGCTCTTGAATTATGCCGGTGGATATTCCGGTATCCATGGTAGAACAGGCATATGGACTGCAAGGCTGGGGGGTGTTGGGGTGATGCGGCGTTGACGCCCTCTCCGCACTAAATGCGCGTTCGGCACTATGTTTGGAGGCTTGGATTGGTTGTTGGGAGGTCACGGCAGGTCTATATGACCAAAGAGAATCGTGGAGGCAAGGTGTACTGTAGTTTCCCCTTGGAGGCCCCCCCGTCGCGATAATGCGACTTGCTGTCTGCCTCCAAAACGCCGAAGAGTCGTGGTTGCCTGCGGACTGGTTTGCCGTTCGGGAATAAGCACGGCAGTGGCACGGCCGACCACTATTCTGGGAATAGCGAATATCCGTTTTGCTCATTCGATCTTTATGCAGCAAAGCACCCCTACAATGAACAAACTAATCGCTGTATTCTTACAAAAATGCAACAATCTTGCCACCCGTTGACTTGTTCTTGCAACTTGCTCTCCACGAGGGAAGCGCAACACCCGAGTTATCTCCTTTCTCCCTCCGCTCTTTCCCCACGCGCTTCTTTTGAATGACCTCAAACTCTAAAACTGCATTATTAAAACAAGACTCGAATCCCTAACGTTTAAGTAGCACGGCCGATCAGAACTATGGTTAGAAGAAATCAAGGGGAAAACGGAGGCGTCGAACACCCTGATCGAAGGGGAATTTCCCTCACAGTTCACAAAACGATCGCAGTGAACTTGTGGGAGACACCGAATCGCCAATCTTGTACTGACCGACCCAGCGGCGAAATCCGCGAGCACACACAGTGGGGGGGCTCCAATAGAGTCGGTTGAATAGTGCAACTGCTCTCTAAAGTGGCGGTAAAATTGCTTGGCAAGACTGGAACTCTCTATAGTAAGCCTCTACATTAGCTCTATTCTCAATACTGCCGGTGCCCTGAATAGTGCCGGTATGTTGGGCTGGTTCATACCAGCACTATCGAGAGCCTCCCACTGTACCGACACTGACCTTACGCCTCTCTTCGACACACTACCTCTTCGAGCCTACCCGGTATTGCATACTGACCAGAGCGGGCAATCTACCGCTCGTTTTACGCTGACTTCAGTTCACAAGAAAAGGCCCCGCCTCCTCTGCTGGTGTGTAACAAAAAAAATACTTAATTCGACCCCCCGATGGAGGTGACATAGTCAACAATCAAGTATACTATCAGAAGGATTCACACAATCAACTTGGTTCTACTCTGCCCTTACCTGATACTTGCTGCAAGTGTCGTAACCTATTCCATTGTGGTTCTCGGGTGTTCCAACTCTCGTTCGTTGGTTTTGAGGCCTTGTCTGTATTAGCCTGAATATTTGCGTGAAGAGAAAACCGTAGTTATGTCGCAACACAGTTTCATCGCTCCGTTGAGACGTCGCAACAGCAGCAACCACCCCTGCTTCGTTCACAAGGGTGATCAGCCCTTCTATAGCTATCACAACTCTACAACACAGGACCTGGCAACGTAAAAGCGTATATTACCATGGCAGGTTTAAAGCATGGACAGGCATTTTAATTGATACAATTATCCAACACAACAGGCCTTTCAACCCGCACGGGTCTCACCACTGTATACATACAACAAACAGACATCACCTGGTATGCCGTTACTGGCGGTAGGTTGCGCTTGCGAAGTTAAATAGTCGAACAGCAGTATATAAACTGCCATAGCTTTCTTTTCAATCCATACATCCATACCGCCATAGTTTTATAATGCCCAAAGGATGGATGAGCACTCGAAGACCGGCTTATGTTGGAAAGCTGCAAGACGTATTTCTGCTAAAAAAGCTCACACCTGCAACCCAAAAATGTGATTCGAAGCGATCCCAGCAAAGACGACACAGCAATACTAACTGACGATGATGTTCAGCAACCCCAGGGCCGATGTTCCGGCAGTCCGCCGAAACAATTAGCTATGATGCAGCAGTTCCAGAAGACGTTCTCCAACGGTAATCACTAAATACCATCCTGTGAACCAATTCCGAAATACCCGTCCGGTGACCCTAGGTTTTGTTATTGCGGCAACTCCGGAAGCTCCGGGCGTCTCGTCGAGCAACACTATAGCGAAACAGTCATTTTGGCAATACTCAAACTAGTATATTAGCAGTGCTCCGGTCAACGACCCACCTTACCCCGCGTTTGGGGTGACTCGCGACGACATTGATGCCCCGACGCGCCTTATCGTACCGTCACGAGTAGAAATAGTAAGCCCACGTCTAAGTCGTCGTCGGAGTACATAGTTAATACCTGGTAAGTCCTAAACAAACAGCCACCAACTTGATTTTGGCCTCATCAGGCCGCGTTCGCGCTCATCACAGTCGTCGTGCCCGCTGCCCGTCTCGAAATTGTGTTGGACACTACCAACCCGTACATCACGAAGGCTCACTGCCTAGCACTTCATTTCACGCTGCCGCCACACACCGGCCCTCGATAAATCAAGCAGGGGGGAGTGCGGAAATAAAATAGAAAACGCGACCGACCATTTATTTTGGAGTGCATGTGCTGATTGTGCTATTAACATCAAGCAGGGGGGAGTGCGGAAATAAAATAGAAAACGCGACCGATCATTTGGAGTGCATGTGCTGATTGTGCTATTGACAATAGGATCCTCGAGCGATACGGCGGTTGGGAGGAATAGGGAGTTCCAATGGTAGGGTGGCTGTTTTTATTGTGGGAGTTGCATGTGTACCCCGGAGTTGTGTATAAGCACGCAACTCCCTCTAAAAACAAGTAAATAGGATTTTTTGGCCATTTAAAAAATTAAAAATAAATATTGCCAAGTCTTCACATGGGGTTGGTTTAGGTTTAGGTTTAGGGTTAGGGTTTGGGTTAGGGCTAAGCGAGGGTTGTGGTGACGAAAAACAGGTTCGAAGAAAATGGTCATATCGTTTACTTGGTTTTTGACAAAGGAGTTGCGTTTATACACACAACTCCGGAGTTGTGTATTCCGGGAAGGCGAACAATCCCGCTTGTGGTTCTTACGTCGGCTTTGCCCTTCGACGCATTCTACGATAGAGGTGCAGCACTTTTTTTTCTGAAGCTCCACACTTGAGGGACTCTATGCGTCACCGAAAAAAATATTATGAGCAAACTTAAAGTGCAATCCGATGAACAAGCCCGTGGCCCATCTATGGATAAAAAGCATATGGCAAAAATAGAATGATATTCCGACGTTTTTGCGTTAAGGAGCCCCGTCATCCAGAAAGTAAAAACGCCAAAAAGTGCTACCTCTATCGTAGAAAGCGTCTTTCTCCACTCGATAGGTGGTGCTCTACTTGGAAGAGGCGATGCAGTATGATACATGGCCTATGTCAAGCCTTCCGGCATCTCTGTGCCTCGGCACCGTCCCAGCAGTATAAAAGTGTAAAGAATCTCCGCCTCGATGCTCTCGCGCGTTGACCAAGGACCGCCTGATCAATCGGTGCCAAGCTGTTTGGCCCAGGATGCAGAGTCAGCACATCCTATTGAACAAACGATCTGGTATGCGTGGGGTCAGACCAAGCTGCGTGTTTCAGGACCTTGTCGATGCAATGATATAAGGCATCATGCGGTCGCAAGAAAATGTGTTACGGCGTCGCGGCCATATTGACACACTCCACGTGAACTAGGTTGAGCAGGCAGTCTGTATATGCAACACCAAGACCATGTTGCATGCAATGTGGTCATAGTGACATGGCAATGTTAACGATCGTTTGCCTTTTTGCTATTGCCATTGAGATCTGCACCGAGGTACGCTCCACTCCGCCTCGTGGCCGAAGACGCGCCACGAGCACCGCGCCTTCCCAACCCTTTCAACTTGTTTTTTCTTCCATCGGGATGCTTTTTTCGCCTTTTTTTGTGACCACGGGCTAGATTTGAGCTAAGGCAAATGAGTTACTGCTGTGGGAACATTATAACGATAACCTCGTATTGGGGAAACGTATCAGTAGGTATTCATTTTGTGTTAAGAGGACACGACAAGGCCCAACTGCCTGGGCTGTACCATGTTTCCATTCAGGAATACTGCAGTTCTGTAGGCAGCAGCGACCATTCCGCGGTAAATTCAAGATCAGGCTGCGTTCAATATGACCGCCTGGACGTGCTAAACGGCCCGCCCCGCTCCACCCCTCCCAGCCCCGCCCCGCATCACCCGCCCCGCCCCGCCCCGCCCCGCCCCGCCCCGCCCCGCCCCGCCCCACCCTTACTTCACCCCACCCCAACCCACCCCAACCCACCCCTATTTCCTTTCCATACCACCATACCATCATACCACACTCTAATTTCTAGCTGTGTAATTTGTTCATGTCTCTGGTGTTGCTTTGTTGTTGTGGTACCCCGTCATTTACCTGGTAGAGGTTGTCCTTGTTCCGCTTGAAACATATTTCAGGGTAGGCAGGGCCGGAACGGGGCGGGGCGGAACGGGGCGGGGCGAGGAGAGGTGTTGGTGTGGTGTGGTGTGGTGTGGTGTGGTGTGGTGTGGTGTGGTGTGGTGTGGTGTGGTGTGGTGTGGTGTGGT